>VWZT01016566.1:120979-133320 GCA_013397055.1 Pachycephala philippinensis | reverse complement strand
CCTTCCACTAGACCAGATGACTCCAAGCCCCATCCAGGTTGGCCTAGTTACATAATCAGAATTTACTCAGGTGTTTTGGGGTGTTTTTTGCTGAAAGTACCAACTGGTTCTGTTGGGTTTTTTTCTGCTACTCCAAATACTCTGTTTCTTCTGTAATCAAAACCTGTTTCGCACATACAGTGTCACTTTATAGCAGATTTTACCACAAAAAATATATTATATAATATATATATTTTCAGCATATATATTTTGCTGCTTAGCAATTTAAGTGTATAACAATGTAAATCCTTTTAATCGAAATGAGAGTTATGATATGGTTACTAACTTGAAGCTCCTAAGAACTGGTATTGTCTTAATCAACTGGTTTATATGATTTATTCTTTAAAAGGTGATATAATCATTCTAAACTTACAGAAGATAAAAACCAGTATCAGCTGAAATAATATCAGGTCTTTATAGTGTGGCAGCTCGTTTTTCTCAACAGTGGATTTTGATAAGAAAATCATTGTTCTGAAATATTAATCAAGAATATTATTCTAGTGTTTGTGAAGGACTCTTAATCTTTTTGACAGGTCTCTGCCAAATGTGCTGTGGAAATTTTCTGCTCATGACATCAACAAATTGTACAGTGGGTATAGCCCACTGGTTTATTATGATCAAGGAACAGGTGCATCTGCAGGCTAAAAAATGTGAGGTGAATATCTTTTCAGAGTTGTGCAGCCACAAGGTATAAGTGGAGAGATATATATTTTAATATTTGTTAAGCAAATGCGTAGATAAACACATTGTTTTAAACCAATGCAGTGACAGTAATCTTGCTTAGCATACTGTGAAAAAACCAGCATGTATAGAAAATGCTTAGAGTAAACTTTGTCAGATATTTATTCAACAAAGCTCTTAAAAGGTGTGGTGTAGTGATATTTTGAAAACTGTTAAGGAGTACTGTTAAGGGAAGGGTCTTATTTCAATACTTACTCAGAGTTTCGGTTCCTAGCTCTTGTGTGAGTCAGTCCAGGCAGATGTCTGAGTGCCTGCTTGCATGGACCTCACTGGGACTGCTCAGGTGCTTTAAGTTATTCCTGTGTTATTAAAATGATCTAGATGAAAATCTAGGCCCTGAGCTCTAAGCTGTTAGCCGAAGCCTTAGGGCTCTAAGGCTGAGATGAGGCTTGAAAGCTCATGTTTGTTAATGAACCTCATTCCATTACCCTTTTTGGGAATGCATTATAACCTTGCCACCTGGGCAAAGCTTGTGCATTGGCCAAACAATCAATTGCTGTAATTTCTAGATGCACAGGACTCCATGCAGCCTGGAAAAGAGACTTCAGGAAATCACTTGGACATTAAGAACACTTCAGTAACCCTCACTTTCCTATCTCATGACCATAATCTTCACTTCTGTTTTAAATTAGAAATATTCTAGCACTTTCTTGATTACAGAGCGAAAAGATATCTGCTACATTGGTATGTCCTATAAGTATCATATCTTAAGCAGGTCTTCCCTTATGCATCTTGTCCTATCAGTGACCCATTCTTCTCGCCTTCTTCATGTATCCCTCTTACTTCCCAGCACATGTTCTGAGAACCTTATGGAGTTAGACTGCCTCCTGCATATCCATGTACCCAGTGCTCCTTGTGCAGCTGGGTAATCATTTCCCCACTGCAGTTATATTCTCCAAGCCTCTTGCAATGGTATGTGTGGTGTCCTTTTTCCTAAAGCCCACTTTTAGGGACAGGCTTCCACAAGAAGGACGCAGTCTGATAACCAGGTATTTGGTACAGTTAAAATCAAATTATTGAGAACATAAGGCCAAGTAGGATTCCAATTTTCTACCCTCCAGCCCTTCAAGTGTGAGGAAAAGACAATGTAATTTGAAGTAATCTCAGTTTTGTATAACTCTCAGAAAAGACTTTCCCTTTTGCTATCTATGGAGTATTTTGAAAATCTGTATTATAAGGATAAAGTAGATTTGAGAGGTGATGCCAGGACTGTCTGTCTACACAGACAGTGAGAGACTTACTCAACTGAGTGCTTACCAGGTTTGTTTCACTACCTCAGATCACAGGTCATGGAAATGTGGTTGAAACTCTGTAAGTTTCTAGTCACACTTTGTGCTCCAAGGAAGACTATCAACATCAGGTCTGCCAAGACTTTGCCTAGCCAAGTCTGAAAAACCTGCAAGGATGTAGATTCCACAACTTCCTTTGTTGCCTGTTCCAGGGATGCTTGCTGTCATACATGTAGATCCCTTTTAAAGCAAGTAAAATTCACAGCTGTAATTAGTCAAAAAATAAGTAAAAAAATATTTCTCAAAATAGGAGACAGGTACAATAAATTCACAGACAGTTTAGTCTGGCATAAGCCAGTGATAATACTTAAGGAAGTGGAGTACAGTGAGAGTGGTACCACATGGCAGTGGGAAAGGTTGCTGGGTAATGATTAAGGCCTTGCCATTATCAATTTCAGTTCTACATTTTGACAAATTGTTAGAAAACTTTAAATCCCATGAAATATTCATTGCTTCATAACTGGCAATATCAAACTGCCATTTCTTAAATAAGTTGAGTGGTGGTGGAAAGGTGCATGTCAAAGGTATAGAAGATCTTGGGTACTGGAAGAAAAGGTTTTTTATTCCCCTGTTCCAACATCAGCACCTATTGCAAGTATGACAAAGTCCAAATAGTAACACAAAATGCCAGATTTATCCTGCCTTTTAAAAACAGCAATGCCACTGCAGAAATCATTGATTCTGAAACATTTTGTGCACGCAATACAATTTTTTGAGAAGACACATGCTTTACTATGTAAGTCCCTGGAAAATTTTTGTATCCTGTAGAAAATTGTACCTTTGGAAAATTTTTGTATCCTGTAGGAAAGTGTATCTTCCTCTGACCTTGACAAACTTTATTATAAACAAGGAATACAATTTGTAACGTGAAAAATGTTGTTCCTTTATACCTATTCATTTGTAATGGATAGCTGTCTTCTTATCTTTTGCTCTTAAATGTGTTATAATTCACAGCTTATCTGAATTCAGAAAAAATCTTTGGACTGAAAAAACTGTCAACCTTTCCTAGCCACCATTTGGTGCCTCAGAGAGAAAAGTAGAGTGCTTTAAAGAGCATTTTAAGGACTGTGAGCATTAGAAGCCAAAAACTAGAAGCTTTGGTGATGAGATAATCACTATTTTCATATTTTCTTGTGGTGTAGCAGTCACTGTGCCCTCTGCATTTTGTTCCTGTGAGAAATGTCAACAATGTCCCACAATTTATCAAGGAGGTTTCCATGTGTTTTTCCTCCTTGTGAAGGAAAAAGGTCTTTCTGACTGGCTGAGTAGCTGCATCTGTAGGGTTATCCCTGCTGCACTCATTGTTATTATTGCAGATTATAGACTACAGTTTCTGTAACTGATTATCTCTAAGGATGTGATCCAGCCTTCATTGAAGCCAAGAGAGAAATGTGACGGGCTGAAAGGGATTTATTGCTGTAAAGGAATGATATGAGTGCAAGGGTAAAGCCTAGTTGAGAGTGCACTTTGAGGGTGGCATTCTAAAGGCCTCAATTTAAATGCCTTATTGTACATCCGAGCAGGCTGCGTGCTTCAGATGAATGTGGAGAACATTAGTGTTGTTAAAACTGGACTATAATACACCATAAAATGCACAGCTTTTAATATTTAAAGGTAACAAACTCAGTGTTTCAATCCCTCACCCTAAAGTAGTGTGGCTGTGTTGCCTCGTTAGACTGTGTTAATTGCTGAGGAAAGTAAAATTACATCAGAATGCTGGAGAAACAAGTTTGCAGTTTTATGCCGGCGCTATTTAGGCTTTCAAGCTGTATAAAAGCAATTCGACAGTTATTTGTTTATCATTAGATTGAAAACTCTTTGACACATGCTTTGTATTACAGAAGTTAGTGTTTCCTTTTGCCTTCCATGGGCTTGGTGTTCACCTAATGCTGTTTCCTCAGAAGCATCTTGAATCAGACTAAAAGCTGCCAAAACAGCTGAGGCTGAATCAGTTCTAGCAGTATAATCTCCAGGAACTGTGTGAACCTAGGTGTCTTGACTTTTCAGAACCATTACATTTAGTTTTCTATTGAAGGAGTATAGCTATATTTTTAAATTAAAATCTATCCCTTTGTTAAGGAAAAGACATGCATTAGATTTGGACTATGTTCATTATCTTTATGGAAGGTATTCTGTCATAAGGCAGATTTATTCTAAATCCAGTGTAGCTGGGTAATCACTATCCCCGACATAGTGATTGCCTCTGCCTTAGTCGTTGGTGAATGTCTTTAAATAGGCTCTTGTTAAAATGCCGATATGTAAAAGCGTAATCCAAGTATAATAACAATGGTATGTAAAGACGAATAAATTTTAAAAAGCCTTCCATGTTTAAATTTACCTCCCTAGTATCTTCTTTCATGTGGAATTTCCTCTACCCATGATGCACTTGACAAAAGCCTGAATTCAGTGGGTAGAAATGTCACTAACTAAAGCTTTATGCATTTGCAGCCTTAATGCAAAGGTTGGACCGAGTCAGAAAGGGCCATGTCCCTTTGATTTTTTTGTGAGTGCACACAGATAACAAAGGTAATTAGAACACGGTATCATCTCCCTAACTGCCAGATGGTACCATGACACTTCACTACCATAGCTTTAAATGAGAACAGAAAGACGTAGAAAGAGTTTTTTTTTCTTGGCTCTATGACTTGAGAGAACTAACTACCTTAGAAGTTCGAACTGGTGGGAGAGCAGCATTGTAAGACGAGAGAAATAGAGAGTGAAAGCCAAGCCACAAATAACTGCAACATCGTGATCCCTTAAGCCCCACAGTTAAGAAAGGAAAAAAAATCTCCTCGTTGAGAATTCAGGGCGGGCAGGGGAAATAAAATGGGCGAACCGCAAGATGGAAAACCGGTTCCAGACTGTGATGTTCTAGTGACGCAAGCTGAGAAAGGTGCTGCGGCACAACTGCGCTCTCCTGAGACCTGGCGAGAGTCATTCCTATAGGAGAGAAACCACATGAAGACAGTGAGTAAGGGAAACTTTAATAGCAAAGTAGACTGGAAGAGACTGCAAATCCAAACAGTTTTCGTAAAGCAATTCCGTGTCTGAGTGGAAAACAATGAGCCCTTATCCACAAGTGAAATGACGATAGAGCACGTACTGGGCGTTCTGCTGAACTGCTGACAAAGTAAAGGAAAGAACTGGAGGGGAAAAGATAAGTAATCCTGTAAAAAAACTTTTCTTGGGTGAAAGCAGAATGCTGGTAGGGAAAATTCAGTGAATATGTTCACAATAGACATGGCTAGATGGAAGATAAGAGTGTTTATCATAATGAAGAATGGATCAATTCCTGGATCAAGTTCTGTCTTGGTTAATTAACAGATCTATCAAAAATGGTCTGAAACCAGAGGTACCAGATCCTCTGTCACCCATTATGAAGGATTAATCTCTACTAAGTGGTTTGTAATTAATCCAAAGAAGTTAATTTTTCCCCCTTCTTGATCAAGAGACTTTCCTTGTTTAAGTTAGCCTGAATCATGGTGACTGATAAGAGATGTGGGAGCCATCTTTTCCCCGTTTGTCTTTATAGAAGACTTTTCCCATAAATGTTGAATATGATTCTTGAACAGGATGATTGTAGAAGGTTAGATGATAAGTCATCCTGTCTACAGATGCCAGCATTAGCTCAGTTGGCATTAGCATTTTGCTGATAATGCTCCAGGTTGTGGGTTTGATCCCCGTAGACTTGATGATCTTTGTGCATCTCTTCCAATTCTGAATATTCTGTGATTCTGTAATAAAGAATTTACCATGTGGCTTCTCTGAATGAGATGGGGAACTGAAGAGTCTCTGGACTAGTCTCCCAAACTGTCTGTTCTGAGATTGTAACCTCAAATCCATATAAATGAAGCATTTGTTAAAACCCATATGTCTCTCTTGTCCAAAAAGCATCACCTTTTAACCTCTCCCTCTCTCTTTTTTTTTTTTTTTTTGTTCCTTTCTTGATTGCCTGAGATTTCCGCTTAGGTTCTGAAGAATGGAACTCACAACAAAAAGTTAAATTGTTGCATTCTTGGTGCAGATTTACCTCCTTCCCTGAGATGGAAAATTTACACTGACTAGGTATGGCTTAATTGAATATTTTCATACTTATAGCCTATAATGTTTGATCACTTCTATGAGTGTTTACTCAAGGCACCATGGAATATTTTGTGCTTAATACTAAACATTTGCATAAGTTCTTGGAACTAGGTTAGGATGCATACGAGGAGCAAACTGAAGCTGAAGTGAAAACAAGTGTTAAGAAAGAAGACTGAGTTCTAAAATTTGCTACATTGCTAATGAAATGTGAATTTTAACAAACATAGTTGACATTGATGATATGATGTTCAAAACTAGGAAAAAAAAAAAAACTGTAAAAAGCCTTTAGTCCCAAAACTTTTCCGTGTGTAGGCATGGAAAATCAGGCAGGTACTTTTACCTAAACTGGTAGATGGTTTTTCATTAACCATTCTCTTTACAAGTGCATGGAAGACATAATACTTCCAGTTTCAGATTGATCCTAATTCAGTGATATATTCCCAAATTTTTTTACCTGTGCAATTCTTTCATGTGAGCAAGTGATTTCCTCTTACCCTCCCAAATAACCTTGGAATGCTGTAACAAAGTAGGTGTTTCCCTGATTCTGCAATTTACTGTGCCTTCATCCCATTGCTGCAGTGGAAGGGCCGTGTGCTCTGTCCCTTGATCAGGAAACAAACAATGAAGACTGGATACAGTGGAGACTGGGGCTTGGTATCTGAGGATCACTGGCATCTTGATCTTGAAAAAACCCCCACCCTGTAATTCCTTCTTGGTTGGTGAACTAACCTCAAACAGGGTGAATAGAGCCGAAGCCTCTTTCTATATCTGAGTATGGAATTAAAACTATTTCTGCTGTTATCTTCACATTAAGAGAAGCCTTAGAAGTCTTACGGCTGTATCAACATATGTCTAAGTGTCAGACTTATCCCTCCTTGGTACCAGACAGACCAAGGTCCAAATCCTGGGCCATGCCTCTGCCAAAGCTGTGGCGTTATATTTACCATCTATGGACAAACGTGAATGTGCCTGTATCTCTGCAGAGGAACTCTCATAAACTTCCTTCTCCCTTTTTGACAATTTCATAGCCTTTACCACTTCTCCATGTAATCCCGGTCTCTGCATGGAAGAGATTGGAGTGTCCTATTGGGAAATCCACGTGTTTCAAGAAGAGACAATCTGATCATGCCAGGTGAAAGAGGAATGTTGGTATCTTATCAAGAGGATTTCACATAGCAATACACGGTAAACAAATGGGAATGTTCAAAAGCCACAACCCAACCTGGAATCCATTCCCACATCATTTGTGCACTTTTAAAGTAGATACATTGCCTACAGGTTTGATCCTAAAGTTTGATCCTCGGGTGAGTGGACACAATTCATTAGTGGGCCTGAGTGCATGCTCAGCTAAACTTATTTTGTGTGATATGTCCCAATAGGTGATACTGGGCCTAATGGGAAGATGAAACCTATTTATGTCTGTAAGTGCTTTACTGCCTTTTAATACTCCAGACTTCCAAGAAATAAACTTCAAAATGTTTAACTAATGATACTGAAAGCCAAAGTCGAGATTGTAAGTACAGAATGATCAAGTCAATCTATCTCAACAAATAGCAATAAAGATATGAATTCTTTATGGGAGATTACTGGGAAATGTATGTCTATACATATATATATAAAATTTTCACTTAGCCCTAGTGAAACTGCGTCCTCTGACCCACTGTGGGCCCTTCCACCCTGATGCATTCTGTGATTCTGTGACTTGTTCCTTGTTTGCTTACCAGTTATAGTTCATAGTTAGTAAGTTATTGCTAGCTTTATCAACAGTGAGTTTTGTGTTAGGGACCCTTGTCCTTAGGAATGAAACAGAGACATTCAGAGATGAGAGATTATTGATGTAATGCCAAGTAAAATAATTTTTCCCTGTAAAATATATGAATTATTCATAATACAATTAAAGTGCTTAAAGCTAAATGAAGTTCCTCTCATGTTTGTTCAGTATGTGATATGAAAATATTTTGGTTTTTTAACTTAGTAATTTATTTAAATCAATAATTACCACACTATACAAAGAAATAGAACCAATATTTTCATCATTTTAATTGTAATTAAGTTTACTATGTCAATATTTTTACTTTGACTTATTTAATCTTAATAAAGATAATAAGAACCCTTTTTTGAACCATTAATTTACGTTTTTCTCGGCTGAAATGAATGGAAAAGCAAATATTTGGCAAAAATCAATTTCAGGGAGAATTGTGGAAAATTTAAATCACTTGACATTGTATCTGTTTATTATTCTGTACCCTGTCAGTCAAAGACACTTTCCTAATGAGAAACTCAAAAAGAGATGATATGTGCTAGAATAGAATCTTAACTGATATTCATCGCCCTTGAAGCAGAGGCCGCAGAGAATGAGAAATGATAACCAGTAATTAAGTTAAAAACCTAACAGACCAAATAGGTCTACACAATAAATTTGCAAAGTAGCTATTAAAACTGTTCTTGGAGTATAGGAAGGAAATCCTTTCATTCCTAGTGTTCAAGGAATCCAAATTCTTTGGGGTTTACAATGAAGGGCAGCCAAAGGTTTTCTGTGAAAAGGAAAAAGACCTGTATTAAATAAGTTCTTGCCTATGAGAATGAAATTTGTAGAACTGCATATAAAGAATGATGTATTATTTTCAGCTATATTAAGATGCTGCAAAAGTAGAAAAGCATTTAAGAGTGTTTTTAATTTAATTTAATTTTATTTTATGTTATTTAATTTATGTTTCAGTTTTATGTATTCAATTTTAATTTAGTTGAATGCAGCAGAAAGAATCCTGATGACCTCTCTACGCTTTGGATTAAATGTAACACTTAGAAGAGAAGTTTCCATTAAATGGTGTTCACTTACTTTTTCATAGCATTAGATTGCATGACTCACTATCAGCATAATATGAAAAAAAATTGTGATCAGAAATTTCTAATTTGTTAAAAGATAAAATTAGTTTAATAAATATTATAGTTAACCAACAAAGTTTCATTTTAGTAGGTAAGCACCTAAAAAGTGCTTAATTATGAGTAGTCATTTGCAATTGTATTAAATGTTTTAATGACACATAAGACTTGTCAGCACCTGCCAAATAGCTGGCAGTTTATTTTTAATCTTCTTGCCTCATGGTTTTCAGGATGAAGTCGCATACACAGATATTGTTATACCGTGGAGATGGTCTGTGTATTTTTTTGATTGCCAGGATTTTCAGTTCTAAAGGTCTCTTGCAACAACTTGTGGTAGAAGCTTCACTCACATGTCTGTTCTATACAACAGCCTCTTGGTATTAAGCAGACACATCTCTTTATGTTGTAGAGTGCAGAGACAACATGAGAATAGGAGGCTTTCTTATAGGATGGACTTCAACAAGGTGGAGTAAAAGCAGGTGCCACGACTTGGCTGAAAATATCCAAAAATATACACATATATCTGTCTATGTAAGAAGTTTTGAAAATTTTCAAAAGCGTAAGAGTGAAATATTGCCCGAGATTATGACAATTAGACTGCAAATTATACTGGCAAATACAGGGCTTAAAACTCCAGAGGGATTGAAAGGACATGATGAGGAACCATATCTAGTTGAAGATGTCATTGCAGGGGAGTTGGACTAGGTGGTCTTTAAAGGTCCCTTCCAACTCAATTAATCTATGATTCTACAACTCTATGATTTTTATGATTCTGTGATTCTAATGAAAATAATTTTAATTCTTCAACCAGTTCTTGAAGTAGATTGAAAGAATATCTGGAATTTAGGCTCTTGTTCGATCTCTCACAACTCAAACAATCTTCAAGCACTGTAAATGATTTTTATGTCAGTCTTTGTTTTCTTAGTTAATGAATTTTTTACACAGAGTAAGAGAAACCTTAATGAGAAAAGCAAACCCTCATTCTTCCAGAACTCTATGGTTATCATTCCTGCTACTCGCTCATTTTTCCTCTTTTTGTACACCTAGAGAAAATCATGATCTTGGACTTACCATGATCTTGACTTTTCTTTCCATCAGTGAGATCTCCTCAGAAATTAACCTTGCTTAGGTTTGTTAGTGTTACTTAGGCTTGAATTTTATTTAGCATCATCTCACTTTTTCTGCTATTCTGTTTTCAAAAATAAGTTAGCTGAAGGTTTCCTTGGCTGAGGTTTAATTACATATGTTCTGTCTGTTAATTTCTAGGTTCTTGGTACCAATGCACAAGAATTATTCTTCAAGTGTTTTAAGTAATTTCTTCAAAAGTGTGGTTTCTATTAATGAGTTAATGTTTTAAATCACATTATAAGTGTAGTTGCATAAAAAAAAAATTAAGTAGACAGTCTTCAATTGGTGCCTGTTTCACAGGAATGTGAGAATAAATATTATGCTTTGTGTATTCTTATTTCTCAGACTCCTGTGGTAATTAAAAATTTATTTTAAAAAGTGTTTTTTTTTCAATATCGTACTTGTCAGAAACCAGTTTAGAAAATCAAGTTCTCTTATTCCTATATCCTACATCCTTGAGCACTGTCTGTCTGTATTTCGGCATGGCAGCCTTGTTGTGTCACAGCCCCACTTACGGTGTTTCATTGGCTGAGAATGTAGAACATGTGGTTTTGGCTGGAATCATTCCTGAACTAGCTGAGACACTGTTGCATAAAACGCCAGGGGTGTTTTGCTGCTGTATCATCCACTGACCTCAGAGACAGGAGTACTGAACCAGTTCTCCCGTACAAGTGGTAACGCTTGTGTTATGGTTTTGCTTGGCTGGAAAACTCCTTGGGCACATCACAATTTTGTCCTGGCAGAACAAACCATGAAATGTAACAAGAGACTTGGATAACCTCTAGCCTCTGTGTGCGCATGCTTTTTTCCCTAAAGAAACAAATGGAATNAAATCTGGTTGCCACGTACTGTGGAACTACCCATTTGATTCGTCCTTTCCTACCTACTTCATTTTTTCTTCATTTTCCTAATACAGGAAAAGTACTGGCATAAATATTATTAAGTGCTATTTTTCATATTACTTCTTACAGTGGGTGGTTTCCATCTACATCTGCTTCCTTTATTTGTCATGTTATTGATTTATGAGTTGAAAATTCAATCACAATATTTTTCAATGACCATTGAAATTCTTCTAAAGTCTGCAGTGCATGCTGAAATACTTTTGAAGGCTGCACAACTCATTGTCATTTATCATATGGTAGAAGGGCATTAAGTAATTTTACTGCCTGCTCAAAAGAGCTAAAAATAACACTTAATCTCATTTGTTACTTAATAAATCATGATAATGTAGACCTTGCACAGGTAATAATAGCAATTAAATAATTTATTAATTAATTAATAACCATCATGGTCTGTCCTACCAGCAAACAAAATTGTAGATAATATGTCTGTATACTGTTTAATGTTTGTATGTCCAAGCTTACCTGAAGTTCACTTGCAAGTTTAATCCTTGCTTTTAGGCTAAAAAAGTGGGGTGTAGTGTCAATATGTGGTTGAAGTGAGTAAGTCAGTGGTTGCATAGATGTGTGTGAGAGCACTGAGGTGTTAGGGCTGTTCTCTAGCAAAAACTTGCATGAAACAACCCAGGCAGTAACAGCATAGGAAAGTGAATCCTTCTGGGGTTGTTCACTGGGGCTGTTTAATTTATGGGTATACATATGGACCATATGACCACGCACTTGTTTAACACCTGAATTCCACTCTGAGCTATTTAAAAGTTGTTCCATTAGCAACGGATTCTGGCATTTGACCTAGTCCTATCAGCACTGGAGACTTACCAGAAAAGTAATTATTAACTTACGTTAAACAGAATTACAGGCAAGCTGAGTGTCCCTCAACAGCTACAGAGAAGAGAAAGCTGTTTAAACTGCAGAAGATACCTTTGACTAAACACTGAAAAGGCAAGAAATAGGTAATCTATCCCTGTTGAGAAATCATTTGAAGAAGAAAATATTTGAAGGAGTAATGATTTTCCCAGCCAAAGTCTGGACCACACAGTCAGCCAAAGAACAATGAATCAATACAATATATCAAGTTCTGGAGAACATAAGTATAGGAACCCTCACAAATGACGTCAGTCAGGATTTTGACATTGCAGTGATTGAAATCCCTATTCAGCACATGCTTAACTTTAAATCTGTGAGTCAGTCTAATGAATGATATTAAAATTAGACAGATTCTGCAGAAAACTGGTCAAAAACATTTATTTTCCTATTAATCAAGCCTGTTTTACGCCCC
>VWZT01016566.1:96097-108400 GCA_013397055.1 Pachycephala philippinensis | reverse complement strand
AAAAAGTACTGTTTTTTGGAGAGAGAAATAGAAAGAACTGTTTTACATTATGCCACTACATAGTTTGAATAAAAATGTCTTTTGGAATTACTGCTGAATATTAAAATTGGTGTAAAATAGAAAATTTAAATACCTAAGTGATAAGAACAGAATTTAAAGCAAAGCGATAACTTGTATGGAGTGATTCTATATTTTACAATAATATTAATTTAAAGGCACAGGGGAGATGGCAGTTTCTGGTAAGTAAAGGTCTTACAAAATTTCTCCATTCTGACTTTATGTGGTGGAGAGGCGCTCTTTATCCACATTGTTTATGGTTAATACCAATTTGTCTTGTTCTCATTGAAGCGTGTGTCTGTTTTTCTGTGTCGTTTGAATCTCGTACAACACAACTCTCATTATTGTAGATCTTTTCCAGAAAGTTATGTGATACAGCCTAGCTCTGGAAGTTAGTGAGTTAGCCTGTCCGCCTTGGTTTCCATCCTCAACCCCCATGTTTACCTTTGTGGGTTTTTTTTGAACTATATTCACTTAGATTATAGTTTTAGAATACAGTTTGGAAGTTTTTTACAAATAGAGGTGAAAATGTTCATGTTAAGAATTCTGTAACTCTGACAAAGAAAATGTTTCCCATGGAAGTATCCAGCATACCAGTATGCTGGTAGTTGAAAGCAAACTTTCATCAGAACAGCCTTTGACTCCATTATTAGAATTGCTTGCCAATCTTTGTAGCATAACAGAACAAATCAAATCCATGTTGTATGTGTTGATTTAAGAATTTTATGAATTTTCACAGGAAAAAAAAAAAAAAAGAAGTAAATTTTTCTCAAGGAAAGAATGTTGTTAATCAGAAACATCAGGCATGACCAATCCTTACCAGGAAAGGGTTTAGGTGGAACCACAATGTGGTGTTTTTTCATATTGTGAAAAAAAATTTCAAAAAGGAAATAAATAAAAAAGTTCTTCTTTAAGTTTTCTACTGTTGATATAATTTTGAAAGTGAGGAAAAGGCCACGAAAAATTTCAGCATTACAAGAATCAAGGAATTGGAGTGCAGTTTGCATGAAAGTGGTATGACACTCTTTTGCAAATCTGAATCTCTCTGTTCAGAACTTGGTTCAAAACTTCTAATGCAAGTTACCAATAAACTTGAAAGCTGAGTTGAATGAAATGCAAGAATGAGAGAAATAAGTGCCTTTAGGAAGGGGGCAGAGAGATTTCACTTTTTGAAGAGCAGTTCACCTATAGGGTTTGTGCCCAGCTGCTTTTGCTATAAAGCAATTTCTGTTTCCTGGAAGTACTGCACTAAATGGCACAACATGTTTAATGTAATTTTTAAGTTTTATATACACATAATATACTTATATAGCTTAAGTATTCTGTGAGCAATATGTTATTTACTGTTTGTTGACAGAAAAATAGAGAATTTACAAAAAGTAGGTTAAAAGGGAGGCTGTATTCTTTCCTAGTTAATGCACCTGGCTGGCATTCTGGAGATGTGGCTCTACTTGTAATTTTTGCAGTAACATTTATAAGTTTGGACAAGTGTTTTCATACCTTACCATTTGCTCTGTGCCTTTTCTTTTGACACAACCTTGACAGCACACATATAAGCAAAAAAAATTAACTTCCTTAGTGCTTTGGAATGCTGTTTAAGCAGAAAAGAACAGTGGTGGTGCTTAATTTGTGTCTACAATTGCCTCATCTTTCTCTCAAAAGCAAGTGTCTGGGCTCCAAATAGAAAACAACAACAACAACAACAACAACAACAACAACAACAACAACAACAACAACAACAACAACAACAACAACAACAACAACAACAAACCCAAAAGGTGTTAGTTTATTATATTAATTAAAGAGAGAAATTTAATACAAGAATTAATAGAAGACGGTGATATATCCTCATTCCACAATCCTAAAAATGCTACTGAGGAATTGTTTAACTATCCTGAAGAGAGCTTCAGGTCTTCCTGTTACTCATTCTCAGAGAGCTGTGAATTAAGGCTTGGCTCCTACTGAAGACAGCTGGGAGCAAATGTGCCTGGTTCTGTGGCAGTGTTTACAACAGGTACACCTACGGAGAAGCACTAGCATGAGCACTGACATTTTTGCAGCTGATCTTCACAGATTTGCAGTTATTGTAGATTGCTGCTGTGCCTCGGACAGCAGTAAATGCATTTAGTGCACTCAGGTTTGATATTTCTTCCTAAGGAAAAGGAAGCAAATATTAGGTCCTTGTGATGGAGGAAAAGAACTTGTGTATCCTTTGCTGCATGGGAAAGCAATGTAAACTTTTGTTCCTGCAGAGTGCTGGAACAGATGTCCTGTCACCCTTACCAGGAATTTGGGCAGAGAGTGCACAGAGTTTACACTAGCTGAGATTCAGTTGTGATGACTTAATTCCAGGGAGATGCCCTCTCCTTGCAGCAGGATTTCAGGAAAGAACATGTAGCTAGCAGGGACTTACTGTGCCTGCCCCAGGAATACCAGATAATGAGACCCTCTGGGAGATGTGGGACTGTTTCCCTTTTCCATTTTCAGGCTATCCCCCAGTACAAATGATGACATTTGACAAATAAAAGACATCACTGAGGACTCATTGCAAAAACTAAGATTAACAATTCAAAATGTTCTACATTGTAGAAAGTGGGAAGAAATTATTACGTAATTCAGAATCATTGGGCACTTCTCTCTTGGATTCACTTCATTTTCCGTGACAGTTCTTCAATGACAGCTTAATCTTGCAGCCCTATGGTGGGAGCTGATATCCTGTAAACTCAGAGTGAATTTTAATAGAACAGAAGGCACAATGCGAGGTTTTTAGTTTAATACAACATCTACTTTTAATTTCCAGTTAAAGATTTGTTTTGTAGATGTTTTGCCAATATTTGAATAGGATTTTGCTACCAGCCTTCTTTTTCTTTTCCCTGACAAGTTTCTTGTAGAAACTAGTGTGCAAAACAAAAAATGCATGTATTTGTGCAAAGGGAGGTGGGGCCTGGAGAATGGCCTGAGTTTAAATGCATAAGCAGAGAGAAACAGGGTGAGCACAGAGAAAACTCCATTGGATGGACTCACTATAAGTTTCAGAAGGATCAGTTTGCACACTGTAAGTTTTAAAGTAAGGCTGAAGTGATGCCTAAAGAGGCCAACCTGAAAACAGAGACCAGACAGGAGTAAGGGAATAAAGGTGGATATTTATTTGAAAGGCCTTCAGAGATACACCCTGGGCAGGCCAAAGGCTACACCCAAGATGGACCCCGAGTCACGAGTTCTGCACACTTTTGCAGGTTTGGTCCATTTGCATATCAGCATAAATTCACCAATTAAACTTTAGCTAATGATGTGATTTCCCCTCAGCTTGCCCCCCTTCTCAAGATGCTGGGTTACACATTTTGGGCCTAAGCCGGGCTGGGTGTCCTTGGAGAGCAGCCTGGAGAGGCTTTGTTCTGTCTGTCTCAGCATGAGAGAGCAGCAGCTCACAGGCTACAGGACACTGCAGAGTTACACACTAGGAATATAGAATTTCAAAAATTTAAATGTTAAAACCTTAAAACTCATCAGAAGGATGAAAGATTTTCTGGTGATTCAAAGTACCTGGAAGCAGAAACAAGCTTTGCAGCAGTTGATGTTTGTGCAATAAAGTCCATCCCAGGACTGTCCTTCAAGTCCAACTTCGCACTCTCCCCACCATGCCTTCCTGTGCATGGGTGGGTTCCTGCACATTTTGCTGACTTTAGGTGCCTCTCTTCTCCCTGTACTAGAAACGACTCAAGACTGGAAACTAGAAAAAACTAGAAAACTAGAAAGTTTTGGGTTCAGTCAGCAGCATTCAATTGGGAGACCCCGGCTGCCATCTGTTGAGGCAGCTATTTTTATGAGTTAGGGTGTACCAAGGAAAGGTAAGACTTAGGTTTCTGAAAATCAGACACTCTATGAGTAAGTTCTAAAGCAAATTTAGTTCTCAACAACCTTCATCTTCAGGTTTCCAAATCTGACCAACATTGAGTTAGCCTGGAAGAGAACTGGTGTCTGACAGTTGCTTTGCAGTGCTTTTTAGGAGGTTAGTTATCCAAATGTCCTGTGCTGCTTTCCCAGTTGTTTTTCCAGTGCCTCTATTAAGCTGGGTCAGTACACACAAAGGATAAAACCTATACAGTTGCATTACCTGTATCATTATTCAGAACTCATAAACTTGTAACACATTTTGCATTTCTTACAGAGTAGTTTTGTGTTCTCTGCAAAGCCTTATACACCCTGTTCAAATGAAACAGAAGAATCATCGTAATAATCATAACAAAATCCTACATACTGTGTACTTTGCACAGATTGTCTTGTGGTATCAAGACTCATATATTTTTCAGCAGGTTTTGAATCATGTGGCTTTAGAATCTCAGTTCTCATTTCATTAAAGGTCATAGTTATCGCTCAGGATTGTGAAAGAAAAAAGAGGTGAGGAAAAACTATTAATATCTCATTATCTGAGACTGATCAGCCTGAGCTCTGTACTGTCAGATTTTGGTAATACTTCTTAAAAGCAACTTGTCACCAGACAAGGACAGGGAAGTATGATATTTTGTATGGTGTCATGAGGTCCTCCTCTGGCCTCAGTATTAGTATGAATAAAGCATAATAAAGCTTTCAGATTTGTTGTGCACAAGTGATGCTGTTGGCTTTTTTCAGAGTGCTCTGGTTTGTTAGGTTGTAAAGCATGTTATTTGTTTCATCCTGGTTTTTAGTAACAGCGGATGTTTTTGTTTGTCTGGATATTGTTAGATTCATGACAACTGGATAGCTTCCATGAGGGGACAGAATGGTAGGAGGATAACAAGCAGTTGTATTTCTCTGGAACTGCCAAAACTCTTTTAACTTTTCTCTCTTGGGGGTTCACAAGTTGTTAATGAGGAAAAAGGCAGGGAAATAAAGTGATCTACTGTCAGAAGAGCATTCTCTTTCAATTAACTCTGTTTATCTTCCTGTCAACTGCTGTAGGTCCTGACTTTCAATTTTAATAAGAAATTTGTTAGCCTTTTTTAATATGAAGAACTAAACACTAGCAATTGCATCATGGGCACTTGCCGCATGAGACTTTGATGAAAAGAGATACAGCAGCTTTCTTTGACCACAGCTGTAGGGCTTCAGCTGACTCTTCTTGCAGTCTCCAGAGTCTGGTCCTGTTGCTGGCCCTTATACTATCCCTTTTTCCCAAATCCACCACCATTCTGACTCCTTTTCCATTGCATTTGCCAAGCAGCTACTTAGGAAATCTCAGCAGAATTCAGGATCTGGCCCAGAATTTTTGTCAGTTGATGTATTTCAGCTGGAGGGAAAATGGTAAGTCAGAGCCTGAGAAATGGGGAAGGGGGAACCAGGCTCAGTCTTTATGAGAAAACCCTGTCAACAAAAACTTACTTGCCAGATGCTGTTGCTTAGAGGATTGAATTTACTCCGAGAGCAGGAGAGCAAGACTGCTTAACACTTGCAGACACAAAGTATTTCCTTGCAGGTTTGTACTTAATGTGTGGGTGTCACACTGTCTGTGTCACAGGTGCAGGTTTGCATGGTTTTGTTAGTTGCTGAGACTGAAAGTAAGCCTAGGTCCAAATAACAAAACAAATTTTGCACTTAATTCTCAGGGGACCAATTTTATTGTTTAATAAGATGACAAAATTAAACCTTTCCTAATATCTGCAGTCATTTAGGAAAGTTAAAATAAATAAATAATTAAATCCCATTTGGGTCAACTGAAAAGTCAAATGAAAGCAATGTACACTGAATTGTGCAGTACTTTCCTTCCTGCACTGTGAAAGAATGAGGAGAAAATTATTTTGTCCTGTGTAGCTCAAACAGGTGAGCTGGGATTGTACAGAAAATGTATCTTGAATAGCAGCATCTCCAGTTGCAAGGAAACTAATAAAATCAGGAAAAAAAGTCTGTGTGTTAGTTAATACATGGAAAATATGTGTTTTCATGGACAGAGGTGATAGGTGATACTGATGATAGGTAATACTTATGGGTCAATTACTTTGCATAACTCATGGTTAACTTGGGCATTAATATGCTGATAGAAAATAACACTATGTTGATAATCTAGCAGCCACTTGTTCCTGCGTTAACAGATTTAAAATAAGGATATGGGCTTTGATTTTTTTTTTAATATTAGAAGTTTTTGTGTGTTGTTGGTTTTATACATTTAACACTGACTCTGTGAGTGAACTACAAGAAATTATTACTTATTTGCAGGAGCCTACCCCTTGTTTACTTTAAAATTATAATTCCAGTAAGCAACATTTAAATATTCTCAAACATGTTCTAGAACCAACCATCCTTTGATCCTGATCAAAACCAAGAATAATAAAAGAATTTTCAGTCTTTATAGCAATAATCAATGAGGCTAGTAAATCTGGATAAAATTGATCTGCTGACATACAATCTCTAAAGAAATTGTTTTTTAAAAAACAACAAAACAAGACTCCTGCCTTCAGCTTCTTAGCCTGTATTTCATATCAGCAGAAACTGGAGTAAAAATGAGCTTTCATTTGTATTTGGTGTGCTGTTTTAAAATATTGCTATCTTGATTTTTAATTTATTTTCCATTAGTGTGTTGACTACTTCTATTCATAAAGAGTGTCAAAGGGCTAATTACTTAAACAAATAGTTTCATAATTAAAATGTTCTAGTGAGTCTAAAATGCAGTAAAATAATAATAACAAAAAAACCCCTCTCCACAGGAACGAAAATTAACTTGTCTATTGTAAGATTGGGAAGTTCCTCTCTGAAACCACATTATCTCAGCTGTGAAAGTCATCTTTGCTGAATAGTGTTTTTTTAACTCCCATCGAGTATTTTAGCCTCCTTGAAACCCTCTGGATGTATGTAAGGGAACTGTGTGATTGATATGATATATCTAATCTAACTGGCAATTTGGGCATTTTTCTGAGAAAAAATTGTTCAGTATCTTACCATGAAGGAGAAAGACGAGACCAGACCACCAAGTTTTCTTCACTCAAAGTATCTCTTGGTTTCAAAAGAGTGTGGAAAACACATTTTATTAGTGGCACTCTGACCCTGCTTAACACAGTCAGTGCAGCCCAAAATACAGAAATGAATTCAGCACAAGCTAGAGAAATTCCAGTCACCTTTCTTTAAAAAAATCTGATGGTAAAGGGAGAAACAATCTTATCTATATTAGGCCATGTTGTGGAGCTTTTGGCAATTCCCATACCATCATAAAAATGTATTTTGTACTGGACATCAGGGTATCATGGCATGTGCAACTTCCCTTTATTTTTCATAGAATCTTCGTCACCAAGCTGCAAAGTAGTGGTTGTGGCATCTTCAGATGTTGGTAAAGTTCAAATTTCAATCAGCAGACTTTACTACAGTGAGTGTTTAATTTTACATAAACAAGCTTCAAGCTGACACAAAGAAAGGGATGTTTTCAGCCTGAAGCTGAAAGTTTCAGAGCACTACCCAGAGGTTATAGAGACAGTTGTTTCATCACAGCTTTAACTACTGATGAAAAAATCAGCATCCACAGCACTGAATTAAGAAGCAACAGATTAGTTGCTTCTTAATGTATTCTGCTGTAAAGACAGTGTCTTACAAAGTTGGAGAGACAAGATTCTTTCACCAATGTTTGAATTAAGTTAGATGAAGAAAAATGAACAGTAACAAATAGAGTTATAAAAACACATTTTCAAAACTGTTCAGCTTGCATCCCTAGTTTCACTAAAGTGCATGTAAATATTTAACTATATATGGATTACTTGCAAGTGAAGGACTTTGGTGGAAATTATTTTAAAAATATTGGAAAGAGAATTAAGAGTTATTGTCAAATGAAGAGAGAACAAATATTGGAAGAAGTTATAGTCAAAGAGGGTAAAATATCCTGAGATTTCAAATTGATTCTCAGGGAAGTGGTGGAGTCACTGTCCTTGGAAGTGTTCAAAAAACAAATTAACATGGCACTCTGATATGATTTAGTGGGCATGGTGGTATTTGGTTGAAGGTTGAACATGCTGATCTTAGAGGTCTTTTCCAAACTTTTCTACAATTCTGTGATCTGAAAAGCAATAAAAATGCGTATAAGAATGTGTCTTAATCAACATCAGCTGCAGAGAACCAGAGTTTTGGTCTATAACATGGAAAGATTATGGAGAAACAGACAGGAAGATAATATGAAGTGCTTGAGTAGCATGAGAGGATAGTTCGCTGATGGATTCTAAAGAAAGACTAGAGACAGTTCCTAAAACATTAAATACTTTTTAAAATTAGCATATCATAAATCCAAAAAATATCTCTTCATGTTTCTTCTGCTCTTTTCCATTTCTAAATAGTATTTTATTGCATTTTAATGATGACATCAAAACAATGGCCTCTTGTTCTAGCAATTGCATACGTAGACTGGGATTCATCTTGGCCCCCAGCGAATTAGTCATCTAGTCCAAAATTAGATGTTTAAGTTATCTCAGTAGTTTGTGGTAGAGAAGGACTATTCCTGTTAAATAGGGTAGGTAAGATGTGTCATTCTTGGGAAGTCTCTCCCTGGTTAACAATGATGGTAGTTTATCCTGGCTGTGTACCTTTGATATGGGTAATACTTGGTGAGATGATTCTAACCCATAGATGAAAAAACAGGACATTTGACATGCTACTTGGGACCTAAGTTACTGCATAAAGAAGAGATGAGGGCTATCTGTGGTTAACTTATAGATGTATGCTTATGTAGTTCACACGCATGTAAAACTTGCAGTTTGGTCACTAAAATGAAGATGTATTTGCATATGCAATATTTATGTCTGTGTTTCATTATGTAAACAGAAATCGTTTTGATACAAAAGTGCTTCTCTCTGAATTCAACGCTTTTCTAGAAAAGCTGACCCTTTTCTTGTATGAAAACCAGTAGGCTTTGTCTGGGTTTCCCCATGCAGTGCTGTTTTCTGAAACCCTGTATGTTATGACATGCTGATGAAAGCCAATGTGATTCAGTAGAAAAACTTGTTCACAGAAACAGTCTCCTAATCCAGTTAGCTGTTTAATTGCAGGTCTGGGAACAGCTTGCTTCTGCATATATTCAAATTTTAATTGTCTGCTGAGTATAGAACTTTGTATAATTTCTAAAATCTAGGAGCTGTATTGTAATTGTACTTAGTCAGACAGTCTGCTGCAGTTCTTAGGTGAGTGCCCCTGCATGGATGCAGATGATAATTGCATTTAGACTAATGCTGTGCAGTGGAAGTCATGTGCGAGATAAACTCTCCAAGTGTTCTGGAGAAACATGAGTCCATAGAAGCAGAAGTCCATTTCAGACCATGTTTTTCGCAAAAGACTTCCATGTATTTTTGTCTCCAGCTCCTGGATCAAGACTTCTGACTTAGTCTAGGATTTTCTGCAATTACACATTTCCATGGTCACACCTCTGAAGTGCCAGTGTTCTGAGGTCCTTCTGGGTAGTCAGTCATCTCCCTACCACCTTTGGGTTCTCTGTCTTTATTTGACATAGGGACTCTTCCCCTTTGTTAGTTGGATCTAGCTCTGGATTCTGATTTTAATGTTAAAAACTCGTTTCTCCCCATGTGTTCACACAAACGGACAGCTAGGCAGCTAGACTTGCCTTGAGACATCCCAGTCATGTGGGAACAAGGGAATTTGCCACACAAAGGGTTGCAAACCATTGCCAGGTTTCTCCCACTGTCATCAGGGAGCGAATAAAGGCATGACAGGGGAGTGAGAGAAAGCAAGTCATGGTTTTACTACTGCTGCTGCTGCAGGTGCAGGCAAGAGAGAAAGGTGATCTTGCTGTCAGAAAAACTCTCTGTGTTTCTCATAAATCTTGATTCTGAGTTGGTGGTGGAAGCAACACCAATAGATTTGCCTTTCCAGTGCACCGTGAGTCTGTGGCTGCTTTGCCAGTCCTGTAGAAACTGCTCAGGGTGACTGCCCTTGTCTTAGTCTAGAGCTGCTCCTGATTATCTGTGTGAGAAATGCACTGTGCATGCAATGCCTGAATTCCCTTTGTGTAGATACGTAACTGCTTTATCCTGGGAGATTTAGCTCCCATACCTCACACCAGGCAGGTCAGAGAATCGTTTTCCAACACAGTCAGTACAGAGCCAAATTGACTTTCTTCATGGCAGTCCCTCAGAAAAGCTTGTTAATATTGTGCAAACAGCTTTCAGGGGTGGAAAAAGAGAACAATCAGTTATTCATGCAACAGCACTGGTTTGGCTAGAGGAAATGTTCCTAAACCCTTACAATTGTTTTTGAATGTTAGCCAGTGTGAAACACAGAAGTAATGTTCAGTTAAATGCAATTTCAAGTAGCTAGGGATGAAGGAGCTTATCAAGGACAAATGTCTACAAGCATTTGGGGTACCAGACAGACAAAAGAAAGAAAGCGAATTTTCTCAGGCAAGAAACTACAAACCAAAACTTTGTCATCATATCAAAGGCACATAAAAAATAAAATCCACAATATTTAGCCTTCTTAGCAATTTTCAGAGTAATTTTAACCTGAGGCATACTTAAGATTATTCTCTCTGTCTGATTTCTTTTATGATGTGTCTTTACTTGTCCTTATCTAACACAATTGCTTTTAATTAAGGTAATCTGGATGTAGACTTGGCAGCTGTTGCAGTGAGGTAAATCACAAGCAAGTCCTTGAGTGCAGAGCTGCAGAGAGGAAGGAGATGTCAGGGTGCCAGTTTACAAATGATGAATAACATTCTGCACTTCCACATTAGAGCTGGGTTTGTTGTCAGCTTCTCCTGAAGCTGACACAGGGACACACGAGCCCAGATACATCCCATCTAAGCCGTGGCACTTATCTGAGGCATCTAAACTAGGAGCTTACTTAATGTTGCCTTCGTGTCTAATTGGAGAGTACAAGCACCTCTGGAAGGTAATTCAGCACACTTGGGATCTGGCTGATTCCCTGCAGGTGCCCTCAGCTGGCTCCTTTGGCTGTGCAGAGGATGGAGAGTGCCTGGTGTGCCAGTTTATGTGCCCTAGGTAGGTCCACAGTTAGATGAGGAAATTTAGACCACCATACTCTGATGCTTGTTTTTATTCTGACCCTCAGCTGGGCTCCAAGGTTTGCATGTATTGAATGGAGACAGATAAATAAATAAAGATGAAAACCATAACCAAACAGACAGCATGTTTTTGGAGAATTGCCTCAGCCAAGGAGAGCAGTGTGTATTCAGGTCGTGATGCTGTTAATATTTATGGAAAACAGCACCCACAGCTCTGAATCAAGGCATGTTGCTTTGACATGCCCAGTCCATATAAACATGGACATTGGGTACAGTGTCCTACTACTAACAGGAGGACAGAAAACTTCTTCAGGTCCACTTGTCTTCTTGAAGTTCAGAGGAAAAATCTATGTATGGCCTGGAATACCAAACAGTGAAAATGTGCCAGGGTTTCTTCTGTATGTGAAAATTTAGACTGTTCTTCCAGGGAGAAGTTTCTTATGTATTTATCAGACATAGCAATCTATTCGGTGTCTCTGAATGCATTACCAATATACTACTCTAGGCTTGAGGAGCTGTACAGCAAATTAGGGCTACATCCAGATGGGAATTCAAATGTTGCAATACTGAGGCTTGCACAGCAAATTCATATAATCTCTGCAGAGGAGTCCAAAGCTGAAAGTGGCTCTTGGTCCCCTCTGCAATGAACAAGGACTAACAGGTTACTCAGAATCAGATTCAGAAGCACATTGAGCAGGGACCCAAATGAATCAAAAGTGGGGAAGTCTGAGGACCACAGTATGGCTACAGTAATTTGCTGTTGAATGTTAAACCAACAATAATACATATATTAATAGTTCAGGGTCCAGGGAAGGATTACTTTTCTTTCTGAAATGTTAGGAGGCAGAGTGCTCTGGTTCCCCTGTGTCAGTCTGACAGTAGTAACCCTGTTGGTTGAATTCATTACCACCTTATTAACAGAGGCTTTAATTCTTAGGTACTTTTAAAGTACTTTAACAGCAGGGAAAAGCCAAAGGGCTTCTTCCCAGAAAAATAAGAACCAAATGGGATGATGTTGGAAACAAGGCATGAGGAAACAGAAGCTGTGTTTTGGCCTGTGTGTGAAGGTGCCATTTCAATTGCTGTACAATTCCCACAGCAGTCTTGCAGTGCCAGGAAGAGTGAGTGGGCAGCAATTTGGATGGGGGTGCTCACGCAAAGATCACAGGAGAAATGCTGGCAGCACTTCCCCTCTTGTTGTTCAGGGCTGTGACACAAAGTGGATGTGGTAGGATCAGTATTCAAGAGGGAGTACACAAATAATC
>VWZT01016566.1:62223-96076 GCA_013397055.1 Pachycephala philippinensis | reverse complement strand
CTGAAAATAGTTCCACCAAGACATTAGTCATCTGGGGTTGGACCCAAACCACAGCATACTGATCGAAGAAAGCTTGGGGCCTTGCCTAATCCAAAAGCTGTGAGGCAGAAATAAGAACTGTCTGCTCTGCTGCTATGCACTGTGAGAGCTGCAGCATCTCTAGATTTGCTGTTGCTTATGTCTATATAGACAATGTTACCTACCAATGGGAAAAAAACATTCTGTACTTGTTGCACAGGTTCACAGTCTGGCTTACTGTGTTTCATCAAGCGAAACAGAAGTGTTTTTCCTAAGTATTTCTGTTATTTTAGTTACAATTTAGATTTAAAAGGGAATCTGACAGGAGCCAGGAGAAATTGGTTCTGGTTAGAAGCAAAGCTGTTTAGTTGGAGGTAGAATCACTTTCTGCAATGCTAATGGAGAAAAAAAAATCCAAATTCAGAGCAAAGCAAAAAAATTATTAAAGCCTGAGCTTAAGTGTTTGTAAGAGTCCACTTGACTTGCAAACGTTAACACAATAGTGAGCTGCTTCTACATGAACTTTTTGCTCTGCTGCTCTCAGAGACCCAAACCTAGACTGAAGTCTGTATGTGATACATTTTGGGCAGGTGGTCTAACTAAAACCTGTGCAACAATTTCCCTTCTTCCTCAAAGGGACCTTGTTTGCATGCATGGATTTATACCCAACATGTCCAAGTACTATTATAACTATTATAAACTATTTTTGCCATTAGTTAAGTTGGGAAATTTGGTCTGGTAAAAGAACTTCACTATATCCCTATGATAGGTACAAAACCTATATCTCCAAAAGCAGTCAATAGAAAGCATTTAACCTCTATTGTGAAGCAGAAGTCTGGTTCAGAGTCTTTATTTTCTGTCTTTAACTAATGCAAAAAGTATAAGCAGGGCATACATACTATTTAGTCTTATTTTGAAATTATCCATATTTGTTTTCCCTCAAGAAAACAGGGGAAATGCAATCTAGATTAAATCAGCATATGCATGTGTTCAGTTTTTGCTCATTTTGATAGTATTAATTAATGTGGTGTTGTCAAACCAGGAGACCATTTCAAATCTGTCCCAGCATGTCTCCTCTGGGCTAAAAGAATAAATCCATCATTTCCATTCTGAGGTGGACATGTCCATTCTGCACAGACAAGTAAACAAGCAGAAAAAAAGGCAGAATATTAACCCCTTGGAGATGTTGTTGTATGTGTTGTCTCTTTCAGAGTGTCTGTGCTGTCATGCATCATTGCAAATGCCTCTTAAAATCATGATAACATCCTGAGTGTCTGCAGCATGAGAAAACTTCTACAACTCAAGCTCAAAGGAGAATTCAATTAAAAGAACGGCAGTGAAAATTATAAGGCTGGCGCAAATGTGGATAGCCTTACTTTGATTTATTTCTAAGACAAAAAAAAAAAGAGATGCTGATTAAATTATTTTTTTCTTTTGAACATTTTCTATATCTGCACCAGTCCCGGGTTTGGAAAAACATTTCAGTTTTTAACAGGAATTAGCAAACCTCAGGAGTTTGATCCTTGACTTGGCTTTCACTTTTATTTCAGTCTGGGGAAAGATGATCTCAACCGCTTCTTTGTCTTTCAGAAAGTTTTAACTTTTATTGGTGTAAATGACAAGAGGTTTTCCCTTTTATGAGCAGCCCGTATTTCCCAATGATTTTAATTGAGTCCTCCCTTTTTGTAAACAGTGATTTCTATGAGCATTAACCACAGTGACTAGTTTTAAAAAAGTTTATTGTTTCAGAAAGGGGTAACAGACAACTTGTCATACAAAAAACTCATCCCAAATCAGTGATGATGTTTCATATGCACTTTGATAGTTCCTGCAGCCATCCTAGTAAATGAAGCCTGTTGAGTTCTTGGCTGACATTGATCACACTTGAGCATATTTCAGACTCCTGTTACTTTTTCTCTGATCAGTGGTTTTTGTTGTGGTTTTTGTTTGGTTTTTTTTTTTTTCTTTTTTTTTTCTTATTTAAGCAAAATTAATTTTTTAATTACATTTTTTCATTGTTTCTTTAATTTGTTTTATTTTGTTTTGATTTTTTTGTTTTTTTTTTTTAACCCTTAAAATTGATTTATATAACTGACAACTCATTCTGCCTCACATATGTTTAAAAAGTCTAAAATGTTATAATGCTGGGGTTATGTTATACTTTGAAAACAGATAAGAATAAATCAGTATACTGCTTAAAAAAACATATTTGATATTTAGGCATATCAAAAAAACCCCATGATTTAATCAAATAGATGCAGTTTTCTTCTCCGGAAATATTTGTATTAATTTGGCTTGCATGTGGCTTGCAATATTCCTAGTGCTCCAAGACGGTTGGTTTTATATGGAGGCAGCTCCATCAGGGTTATCTCAGTGTGAATCACTTTTTCTTCCTGTTCAGCTGAAGGATATGTTTTAGTCATATGGCTCTTGGAAAAATTTGCTGGTGTCAGAAGCTGTGATTTAATGAGACTAGATTGTTACATTTCCAAAGCCAACTTAATCTGTCTATCATTATAATGTGAGATACTTATTTTATAATATTGTATTTAGTAAAGAGTTATGTAGTTCTGAAATTCATTAGAGGGTTATAAAGATTCTGGTTGGGTATATTTGTAGTTTAGCATGACTGCAATTCACTTATATTAAATATCTACTCCAGTCTGTATGATGTGAGTCAGATGTTCTCCGTTTTTTTGCACTATTAAATTCAGTGGGTGTTACTGAGTAGAGAAGTGGATTGATATTTGATGAAAATTCTTTTTCTACTAAACTAAGAAGAATTTCAATATAAAAAAGGAAAAAACTATTTATTATAAACATGTAGGCATGGCTAAGGTAATTATTATATATGAATACCCCAAACGAATGTTAGTAGTTCTACCCACAACACCTATCTCTTGTGGGTAATTAACATTATCATATAGAATAATTTTCAAATATCTTTCTCATAAATATCCCAACCCTGTCATGCAGGTCACCTTACAAATATTAGTTCTGTCTTACAGTTAATTCTTTGAAAAATACGAATTTTTGTCACAAAGCAATATTTCTTTATCCTGTTTGATGGGTCTATGAAGTATATTAGATTATTATACTACATTGGCTTACCATAGGTTTGGTTTGACAGAATGATGAAAGTAATATAGAGTAAAAAAATGCTCACATTAATAAGGCTGCGGCAGCTGCTAATAGATGTGGAGCTCTGCTTAGGCAATGCATAGGTAAATTATAGGAATAATTTGTGTAAAGAAACTTCTACATAAGCCCATGACGTACAGATTTATCATTAAAATCTACTTGGCTTTTGCTGTCCTTATGCGTGGAATTTTATCATTATCAAATATATTTACTTCATGCAAACCTATTAAAATACCTGTTGATGCATTTTCTTAAGTAAAACAAGATTGACCATAGTTGCTATCATTCTTTTAGTCCTGAACTTTTAATATATGGTTTCAACATTAATATATCTGAGATCAGAATCAGGCCTGGTGAATACATCTATAGATTCTAAAATTCCTTGATTAAATTAAGGGTCATGCTGTCCCAGCTGCTTGTTTTGATTCACCAGAGAGCATTATTTGATCTCAAGATATTTACATTAACACTTTCCAAAACACAGTGCCATATGAAAGCAAGGGTTCACAAGGTGTGAGGCTGGTGCCTGAAGGAACTTCTGTCTCTTTTGACTGTAAACACTCTGTGGATTGTATCTCAATACATATTTTTATGTTGATATTTCATATTTATATTTATATAAATAGGTGTTGTGCTTTATTCATCACAGTCATGAGTCATTCCTTCCAGGCCTCAATTTGATTCAAGTATCCTGATTCTCTGTGACCAAAATCTGATGACTCTTCACTCTGTATTGATTGGGATTAGATGTAAGGCAAAAGTAGCCCAGGCCATCTGATGATAGAAAATATTATTTAAAAATTATCTAGATATTCTGGAAAAAGAAACCCCTTTAGAGTTTTTCCTGATTCTGTAAAGTTTGAAAATGTATGTTTTTAGCTTAAATTGGCATAAAACCTGCCTTGAGATATTTTCATTTTGAAGTTTTATGCAGTTCTGCTGCTGCTACACTGACTTTGCAAAGACTCAAATGCTGGGAATAGGAATGGAGTGGACTGGAATAGTGTCCAGAAAATGCATGTCTAAATTCAACTTTACTGGGCACATTAAATAAAAATCCATGTTGTAACACACTGGGCTTTCAAATTCCCCATGATAATGAGACTTACGAAAGTATATTCAAAGGAATAACCACATCATCATTTTTGTCCTGGAAGTGGTTTTGTTTGTGGCAGCATAGGCAAGGCAGGTCATGATGAACACAGCTAATAACAAACACAGGCATGACAGTTTTTGAATGTGAGGGAAAAGGTGAGAGTAAGACTGAAACCTCTAACACGAGCAATTTGGACAAGGGAAAATGATGGTGAAGGGCAGGTCTGTGACAATTCACAGACATAAAAAATAAAAATGGCCTGGGAAACTTGCTTGAAAAGACTTGCAGTCCCTGTGCATTGCATGCACAGCAGTATAATTGGAGCTCATTTCAGGTCTCAAACAGGAACATGAATGTTTCAAAAATCAGGAAATGTGACAGAATGGCCACAAAAAGCTCAAGTCTGCTAAGGGTGATCTAATACCTGGATAAATGCTGGGTATAAAATAAAGGAAGAGTATTGTATTTTCAGAGGCTGGAAATTCCTGTGATTGTAAATCTGCTCTGCTGGTAATGACCAGGGTCATGTGGACTTGTTATGAGGAACACCTAGTTGAAAACGATGTTTCTTGGTGACAAAGTCATTGAAGCTCAGTGTTCTAGGAGCTCTCTTAATCTGTTCCTTCCTTTGGAGGAGAGGCTGCTTCATGCCCAGCTGTGCATGTCCCAGGCTGAGGAGAGCACTGAAAGAGTGGGGGCACTTTGAGGAGATGTCATGTCTCTTTCTGTGTGCTTGGGTACGAGCATGGGTGTGTTTGTGTCTGTAGTGTAACACAACCGTAATGAGTCCGTGGCACGTACTTTTGTGGGAAAAAGCTTTAAAAATCAGACTCCAGAGTGGTTCGAGCTTAATGCTGTATTTGCTTCCACAAATGAAAGGAGTTCTTCATGGGCATATAGAAGCAAGTCAGTCACCAGTCAAGCTGTCAAATACAGATCGCTGTTTTAGTTGTATTACTATATTTAGAATTTCATTCTCCTATTTCATGAAGCTGTGAAATTGCTTGGTTTTGAAGTATTTGTTCATAAAATTATAATTTCAAGGTCTTTATGGTTTCCCTAAACTCAGTTCAGAGACAGAAGGTGCCTCTGTAGAAGCAATGACAGGAAATTCAAATAAGATTAATAAATACCTGGTAATACAATGATTCTCATTGGTGTGAATAGCTCACAACCTCTGTTAGTGACAGAGAGAATGTGTTCTGGATGAAAGACAATGCACCTGTGCAGCACTACACGTCCAGTGCATCTCACTGCAATACAGGATGATGTGTGATTATCTGAATGACAGTGTTAGTGCTGTCCAGTCTGCCTTCTAAGCTATCTTTTCTGCCAGGGACACACGGGGCCTTCTACAGAAACTGAATCATAGCCCCACCTGGCAACTTGTGACACAGCGAGAACCACCAAAATAGAAGCAGACACAGCTCACACCGTTTCCTGGAGTGCTTGCTGTGAGTTTCTGTTTATCTGGGGGCAGCTCACCTAAGCATTGGTGGCCAACGTCTGCTTTGAGCTGTGCTGAATCTTGCCATACAAGAACAGGAACAGGAATGGTTTTTAAAGTCCAAAATCTCTTGTCACTGTGTTGGGGTGCTTGGTCAAGCTCCTTGATTAGGTTCTCCACCCAAAGGATGGTTGTGCAGTGGACACACCTCCCTGAGGAAGTGGACATGACACCAAACCTGCCAGAGCTCAGGAAGCATTTGGAACATGTTCTCAGGCACATGGTGTGAGTCTTGGGGCTGTCCTGTGCATTTTCTTTGATTCTGTAATGGAAATAGTGTTATGAGTTCAGTAAGAACCATCTCAACTGTGTGAAGTTCCTACAGCCCTGTGGAAGATGCAGTAAAGTTAGTTTTAATTGAGTGATACAGGTAATAACATCATGACATAAGTCCTGTCACCTTAACACAAGTGTCCAGTGTATCCTTTCTGTGTTCTGGGAGTAGCCTGGACATGGTCATTCCTTTTACTTTGCTAGGCTCAGTGCTGTGACACACTGCCCTGAGCACAGCCATCAGCACACATTTCGATAATATGTATACACATCAAGTGAGGTTTTCTACAGGGTTTCTGAAAGGAAACTTCAGAAAGTGGCATTGCGACTGATGATGGAAACCTTGTAAGAACCTCTGGAATCAGTCAACAGAAGACTTTGTACTGCTGAAATTTCTCCCTGATTGTAGAGGTGTGGACTCGCCTCACCTAGCCATCATTTACTTTGACCAGAGTATGTAACAAGACATCTTCTGCTTTGGTTGCAGCTACCTTCCCCTCAACACGTTCCTTAGGTCATACATTTTTAGTGAGAAGGTAGAGAAGCTGCATTTAGGGAAGTAAGGCAGAAGTCAGAAACTTCCTTTAAACAGTGTAGGTTATGCAGATGCCAGGTTACAGGTTACAGTGTGTTTTATGCAATCTTCTGGAAGCAGTCTGGTCATTCTCCTAAGTAGGACAAAGGCAAAGGCAAAAATAGGATCTAAATTCATGACCCAAAAATCCAAAATGGTTACTAGTGCAATCTTTGAGGCAATTGTATACATGGTAACTGGGTCATATAAATTTGTGGTATGACAAGCTCATACAAGGAAGTTATAAATAGATGTCAAGAGGAAGTAGCATAAGAAGTGACAAATATGAGGCAGCACAGGCAGAAAGATGACCTTTCAATTCTATTCTTCCCTTTTAAAAATATTTTTTTAGCAGAAGACGTTGGTAGGAAGGGTGGTTCAGGGAGTTTAATGAAAGCAGGCTTTCCTCAGTCAGGAAAAACATAACCATTGACATGTGGATTCATCAGTTCTCTGCTGGCACTTCATTTGCTGAGCTGGTGACGGGGAATCGGAGGTGTGCTAAGATCCTAGATGTTCCTGGTTCCTCTAAGTGGCTGGAAAAGGAAAGAATGAGGATATGACCTTGTAACTTCTCTAATCTCCAGGAACTGTTAAATCCATAGGGATATTTATTTCTATACACAAGGAAACAAAAATTGGACTTTCGAGGTGTATTCACACTGTTTGTGAAGGAAGGAGCTGTGCTATGGAAGGAGCTGATTTTAAAATAGGATAAATACTTCAAAGACTCTAGCTATAAAGTTATAAAGTTTCTGCCTTAACTAATGTTGTTAATTGCTTTATACAGAACAAATTGCTATTTGATTTCCAGCACCGATGGTGAGAGGATTTTTCCTTCTCCTTTGCTATGGATTTACCAACTTGTGTTCCTGATAGTTTTATCCCGGAAGTGGTTGTATGTTAGCAGTGACTACCAAGACCTTTTTGACAAAGCATTCTTTGGGTACATTGTCATTCATTTGCATAATATATACTCTATAATCTAAATATGGTTTTAACCAGCTTGTAAAACCATACCAACCAGCAAGATTATCTTCTGCCACAGTATTTTACAGAAGGTTTGTATAAGAGATCTTACGTTTCATAAAAACACGATGTTTAGTGTTAATACCAGAAAGAATTAGGAGTTCCAAGATCCCTTAACTTCTGAAATGTTTTCAGAAATTTAGGTCTTTCATGAGACATTTTGAAAACTGGTTTAGAGGTAGCATTGCAAATACTTATTTCAGAATGAGCTATAGAGAAGGGAATAAAGCCCAGGTTTCTCATACTGGTTGAGCTCAAATATGATAGGTGGAGCTCAAATGTGATATCTCAAAGTATGCTGGGCTACTGATGATTTAATTTAATGTATCCCTGGGTATGAAGGTCACCTGGATGCAATGAACCAGCACAAGGCCATATATTACTTAACTGCATGGTTATCACTGTGCATGTGTTTTGCACTGGCCTGTTGCAGAATTTACTTATGTCCCCATCTTTTACTAGCTTATCTCCCCAGACTTTTATTAGCTTTCTATCACTGGCCTTCCTTGTTCAAAGTAATCTCTAATCTGTTTCATCTCGTTCTTCCTATACTTGAGGGGTTGCTTTTCTTCACTCTCTTGAAGCCTTCATTTTGCGCTTGATCCAAAGATCCATGTAGCTCTGAGCCTATCCCTGCAGTGCAGCACAGCACATTGCGTGCATGCCTGGGCCGATGGGGCCCTGGAATCTGGAGCAGGGTGGCCGTGTCAGCACAGGGGTGCCAAGCTCATTACTTGGGTGCAGTATCGCCCTGCTGCTGCTCTCCTGCTTCCAGGACACGAGCGGGTGACCTGGCACTCTGCTCTGCCATGCTGACAGACCAGTTTGGGTATGTGCTAGCTCAGGTTCTCGCTTTGCACACCCTTGCACAATGCAGACCTGCTTTCCAATTCTGTTCAAAGGGCTCTGCTCCTCCTGGGTTCTGCACAGTCTTTATTGTTAAAATCATGCTGATGTTAACTTTTGCTAATTATCTCATTGTTTGATTCAGTGCAAAGAAGCCTTCACTGGAATACAAGGTGTTTTTTTCACTTGCACATGTTCTTAGTGAAGAACAACATACTAAGGTGTTCCGGAAATTCAGCCCCCACAGTGTTCCTGGATTATATGTGCCTTGTAAAAACATTTATATAACACAATTGCAAAAAAAGAGAATCTTACTAGATTATGCACCAAAGTGATTCATCTCAGGTGCAGAACTTCGTGTAAAAGCCAAGTCAATTTTGTTATGACATAATTTCCAACACGCAGAAATATTTACATGTTATTACACATATTCTTGTTACAGCACTGACAATTATCCTGGCCAGTGTTTCCAGGCTGCAGTGCAGAGTAGAGTGCTTTAACAAGAACTTCAGTTTCATATGAAATGTGCTGCCTTTAGACAGACAATCTGTGTTACTGTTTCCTGTCTTAGCAGAAAGCAAGCAAGATGGAAAAGTTCATTTGCAGAAACAGCAAAAATCATCCTGACAGCTCTCATAGACTGAACTGTGTGAGCTTAAGCTGCTCAGCATAGTCTGGCATCCAAGCCTTGCCCTTTCCTGCTTTAAGTACAATGAAGCATGCGTGATGAGACAGACTGGGTGGTATAGTTGTGCACATAAATCCACAGACTGCACCAATTTTCTCCTTTATACTGCACAATCATGTCCCTGAGTGATACACTCTCTGCTCTGACATAGGAAGCTGGATGGCTCTGGTCTATTCTCTCTCCTTGTCTAGGTCAGCTGGAATCACAGAGAGAAGGGAAGTACTTCAGTGGTACATGAAGGGTGTACAGTGGTACAAGGAAAGAAAAATCACTGTGTCTCAGTGATCCAAATCTACATGTTTTATTGACATTTTAACTACAAGTAGTTCAGATTTCTCATCTTTCTCTTTATCCTAAATTCTTTTGATATTTTCCCTTCTCTCTTCTCTATCATTCACTTACCACAGAGCTAAATCAGCTCTGGGGAGCCTTGTGCTATAAAGTGGAGTATAGTTTGGAACTGACTTTAAAGATACTCACTTGAACTTTCTTTGATACAACACATATCTGTTTACAATTAGTCTGACTGACTAATTTTCCTGCAAAGAAAGAGAAAAGCAGTGAATGAGCTTATGGAGTGCTCTGCCAGTTTTCTTCAGGTATGACAGTCAAGTGTTTTCAACCCAGCACACCTAGCCCTAAGGCAAAACTCTTGAGCATTATAATTACAACTGATGAAATGGATGGCAGTTGCTCCTTATCTAGAGTAACAGATATTGCTAGGCATACCACACGTCTCTAAAGGTCATTCGTGACCTATTCCTGTGATGTAAGTCTCAAAGAGGAATAAAATGAAAACCCCAGAGAAGTCTGAGTCCCTGGTGTCCCAGAAAGCCAGAGATCAGAGAGCAGTCATCAACACATATCCGGGGACTTCCCCACCTGGAAGACAAATGTTTCAGCAGAAACAATGACTTCCACTTCTTAAAGAAGCACACACATAAGGCCAAGCACAGGACTAGATGTAGTGTGATCATTTTGCACTGACAGAAGAAAAATTGGACCTCTCACTATAGCAGACATCAATCTACAGAGTGTTTTATTTTTCTGATTATTACTCCCCTGATCCTTTTTTTTTTCTTATTTTTTCCCCCCTTTTTTTTTTTTTTTTTTGTGTTGCTAAATTGCTTCACCATGTTGGAAATAGAATATCTTGATTGTTTTTTGGTTTTGGCAGTGTGGAGAAGGTGACAATTAGACCCTTGTGCCAGCCATAACTCCAGAGAGACATTACAGTAGAGCCAGAATTGATTTGGCAAGTGTGGACTATACTTACCACTGCATAAAACATAAAAAATCACAGTCATTGTTTGGATTTTAATGGTAGTGTTAAATAATAGAGAGGAAAAGACTTGCTATAAATACACCTGGAAATGTTCTTTTCACAGAATTACAGGTTCAGGGTCTATTGAATTCAATGGAAAGCCTTTGTTTGTCGTCCAAAACGTCTAGATGATGTATTGTACTATTAGGACAAGTATTGGTAGTGCTAATCAGCGCAACTCTTCTGGCTTTAAATGTGCTGAGTTCTTTCACTGCATCTGAGAATTTTGGTTAGATACAGTATGAAATTGTGATACCCACTGTTTTGGTAGCAAAGCAGACAACTCCATCTGACTCCCACGGCGATATCCTGGATGGAGAGGTATTTGTGTAGGCAAGCTTCCTGCAGTGTGTGGGAACAGCCAGGTGCCCGAGCACGGTACCCTCAAACCCCATAAGCTGTTGAGAGAGAGCCAAAAGAAAGGGTTAAGCATGAGGACATGCCCTGGGTGGTTGGGTGGGGGTGTTTAGATTGTAATTTTGTACTTAATGATGCTGCTATTCCCCTTTTGACGTTAAAGTCAAATTGTACATTGTATTGTCCTGTTTGTTATGCATCTCCCATATTGAGCTTAAATGAATTGTAAATACTTGGGTGCTATCCTTTATTTAAAAGAATAACCTTGTTGATAGTACAACAATAACTAGGAAAAGAGTATTATGAATAATTTGGGCCAGGTTTTAATATTTCTTTGGATGCAAATGCTCTCTTTTTACTAAAGAGCTCAGAATAAGGAAGAACTCTTCATGAAGGTTTTAGCTGGTGACTCAGAGCTTTTTGGTTTTTTGTTTGTTTCAGTTTTCTTAGTATTTGTCTTCCATCTTGACACCGTCTTTAACACTAGCCCACACCCTGTAATGGCATGCACACTTGCAGACATGTGCATGTACATTGGCAGAACTATGTCAGGAGGGCATAACAGATATTGACACTGTGCCTGGCTCAGGCCATCAGTAACATTTAATTGCTGATAATCCCACTGACAGCAGTGTGGGATGCATATGGCATGCAGGTAGAACACCTAGCAACATGGCAAACAAGGATATTGGGAGTGCATACCTGAACTGGATGGAGTCACAGGGTTCCTGTCCTTAATCCTCTTGCTTTATGAGGTGATTCTGGAAGGTTCACCCATGAATCACACAATGGTGTCATCCTTACTTATCTGTTGGCAGACTCTCCGAGGGCAAGAACGTTATTGTAGCAGAGGCCTTGCATTAAAGAGAAGAGGATTCTTTGGCTGTGTGAACCATAGAGTACAACCCAGTTTACAAACTTATAAGAAAACTGAAAAAGAAGCCAGTCCAACAAATGGGAAGGATAGCGAAGCCTGCATCATGCTTAATTCAAACTAATTAACTTTTCTGGAAGAAGAGCTATTTGGCAACATGGCAAAATAGCTTTCAGGGCCTGTGATGGCTTTTCTGCATGGGACTGCAGAAATGAATGCTGCATTGCAACACTATTGAGTTCTCCTCTGTGCTCTAGTCTCATCTATATAGCAAAATATTTTCTGAATGCTTCTTAAACTTGAGAGACCTGGGGTGTCTCAATGTCTCTTTCTTCAGACATCCTGCAGTGGCTTTATGCAAAATTTTCATTTTCCAGTGAACCTGTACTCCCTGAAATCTGGCTATGGTGTCTTCTTCTGCTGAGTCCCTGTTATGGGATGGTAGCAACAGCCCCAGAGATTCCTGGGAACAACATGTTTTAGAATTTACAAGCAATTTTTGTAGGTGGGACGTGTCACATCAAACCAGTTGCAGTGGGTCCATTGTAAAGCTGCATAAATATCAGGGCAACAACCCTGACTTTGGGATCACGACTGCAGAAACTGGTAACAAGATGCTTGGAGACCACCTCCTTATGATGCTCAGAGGAAGCACTGCAAGGCTGAGAGTAGGCAATGTTTGTAAGGAAGGCCATGCAGAGTGCCACTTGTCTTGGATTCCTTGGAAAGGTGATCCGTAGACACTGACCTCCTACAGCCACCAATTAAAACCCAAGTTCAGGAATATTTCTGCACTTCAACTTCTCTTAGGAGCTATCGTACCTGCAACCAGAACTGATTTTGAGACCCTCCCATCCACCCAGGATCTTGAGCATGAAGGGTGTTTTATTCATTTGGTTTTGAAGGTTGGTAATATACGGCTTTTGCTCCAGTCACGAGACTCAGTAAACCCAACATTTTGGCACTTCTCTTTCTGGATCATTGCTGATGACAGAGTTGAGGAGAAAGTTAGGCATCCAGCCCAAGGAAAGAGAGTGCTTCTTACCATGCATTGGTACTTCATTTTGCTGCCTAGTGAGCTAGAAATGCTTCCAGTCAGTGCTGGGAAGAACTTGGCTGCATGCTTTCTTGGAAATGTGTGCACAAATACTGCCTAAAGGGATACTCGGGCAGTTTCAGGTAGGTCTGACCTTGCCAATTTGGTGTGTAAGGTTTGATCCCGGATGAGATTGCACTGATCAAAATGAATGAGCTGCAATGTCTGGCTTCTAGTTTTCTGGGCCTGAGTGGGAAACCATGAGTACAGAGGATGGCACCCAGTCCCCTTTTGGCACAGGCAAGGTGTCAACAGGTGGCAAAATGATGGTGGTTCCTCCTGCTTCGTGGCTAGTCCAGAAAGTCATTCATAAGAGCAGCTGCAGACTGCATGTTGCTATGAATAGTGCCAGACTCTTACCACCTGCCTGCCCACTGAGGGATCCCCACATCCCTGCACAGTCCCTACCTACCTTCCTTGGCATGGGAGAGTTCCACCAGGGCTTTGTTGCTGGGAAACCTGTGCATGGTTCTGTATGCTACATGCACCAACTTATGGTGTTGTTTCAGATGCATTTATGCTGTTGCTTTGGGGGCTTTACTGCAACTGCAAGAGGGTGAAGTTATCTAAATTCTGCCTCTGTCACACTAACATTTTGATCCTTAATGGTTTTGTACACAGTACCTGTGGTTTTTGATACCTAAAGCATGCATATAAATCTCATTAGCATTATTTTGCATCACTAACCCTTCCCAAGGTGTGGAAGGTTTGCTGGAAGACCTCTGAGCATCATTCCCCAAATGCCTGGAATATCAAAGGCCCATATTAAAGCAATGCAAAAAATCCTTCAGTCTGACTTTCAAAAACCGGGGTAGCAGGCTTCATTGCTTGAGGCTACAGGAGATGCTATTATGCAGGTTAGGGGAGAACTGAAGTTAGCATTACCAGATAAACACAACTGCAAAGCCAACAAGTTCAGATAGTTTTCCCCCTTTGACAGGCTAATTTTTAAGTTCAGAGTATCTCTTGAAAAGCAGTAAACCAGAAAGAGATCAGAAATACCCCCAGCAAACCAGTCATTCTGATATTTTGTTATTTTTCTTATTATGCATGTATAAAACATAATGTAAAAATACAAATTGCTTTAGATTAAGCAAAATATTATCCCAGCCTTATTAAATAAAAACCTCTTTCATTCTTCTCTTGGAAAATGTTAATTTGCATTAGTTTTAATATAATTTGAATTAGTTTTCAGAATATTTCATAATCCAACCTGCTGACTCACTTGCCCATCCCCTGGCTTTCAGCCTGGAATTAGCTTACTGTCATGTCTACAACCAGTTCAAAGTACAAATGAAATGCCCCTGCACTGTCATATTCCTGGCTTGCCTCCTTCATCACTCTTCTTTAGAACCCACAACTTTCTTCCTAGTCACCTAGTTCGTCTGTGAATATACACCTCGCCTAAATTCCCTCATTACAGAGGGCAGTTGCCCTGTGTGTGAAAGACTAGATTTTCAGTATGACTCACAACCACAACTTGACCCAAATTTTCAGGAGATCAATACTGCCACAGAGTTTTCAGCCTTTTGTAAAAAAAGGAACTGAATTGTTGTGGGGCTGCAACCCTGACTGGGGCTGGGGCGCAGGGAAAGAGGCGAGCTCCTCTGAACACATGGTCTAGATGGGATTTAATCATATTGCTGTTATATAAATGCAAAATGTACGGCTTGATGGCTAAGGATGTCAAAACCCAGTAAGGCAATGAAATGACTCAGGCTGACTGCCACTGTAAAAATCAGGATGCCACAACTGGCTCTGCTGAAGACACTTTGACCAAGTCAGTCATGGTCATGCTTTTGTGGACAGGCAGCTATACACAGACATGCATTTACAAATCCAAGAAGGGTGATTTTCATTATGTTTTAGGGACTAAAAGTATTTAGATAGACCTTCCCCTTAACTTGCCAATAATAATCTCTCCTTTCTCCCTTGTCTGTGTCTATGTTGTCTGCTTAGAGCAACAGATCCTTAAAATGGGAACTATCCCTTATTCCCAGTTTGGTTTGCCAACGAATGCAAAGGAATTTCACCTTATGATTCCAGGCTTTTTGATAATTTAAGACATTGAAAGCAGGAGTAGAGAGGTACAAAGTGCTGAGGGAAAAATACAGGGTTTTCTTGCTGCAGGGATCTTTTTATAGTATTTTTTCATTCCTATCTTCGAAGAAATAACTACTTAACTTTTCAGAGATATGCAAATAGGACACTGTCAATAACAATGACACTTTATTGCTTGAAATTTTCACTGGTATTTTACTGCTCTACTTTTTAAACAAAAGCAGCAATCTCTAGCAGAATGTGCTGATAAGGCAGATCTATCTTCAGTAAACGCATTGCTTTCACATATGGCCTTTTCTTCAATAAACTTTTAAACTTTTACAAAAGCTTTTGGATATTAATCATTACTTGACTCCTTGGGGTTTTCAGTTTGATTTTCCTTTTCAATAGCTTCAGTGTTGGCAATATGTACTCCCCAAAATGGCAAAACTGCTTGCTGTCAGACTGCAAAGGCTGTTTTGCCAGAACAGGGTAGTAGCAGAAAGACTCTGGCGTGGCACTTCTGTAACCCTTAAGGAATTTCATGATCTTCAAGATGGACAAGATAAATCACCAGTGAAGTGTTGACAGCCCTGAAATATTTAGGGTTATTAAGTCAAGTCTAGAAAGCAAAGGGCTTGGAAAATTTGAAAGCTGAGGGAGATAGGCAGGGAATTGCATACAATCCCCGTCTTTTCTTGTATTATAGCATTTCGAAATTACTCCCTGCAGTAATTTTTATAAACTGTGAAATTTGACTATAAGATAGATGCAAGGCATAGCAAAGGAAACTAAGATTTTTAAAAGTTCAGATCTTTAATTTTAGAATTATAAGTAGTTTCCGTGTAGCAAACAACATGCATGTCAATACTACCAAGGTGTAATTACTGCCATATGTCACAATCCTAAAAAATTTTTCGAAAGGCTTTTGGTATTAGTCTATTTTAGGACTGTGGGGTAAGGTTAAAGAAAGATTAACCAGTTAAACCTCAAATTAAACCTAATACAGACAGAGTTTATTGCTGTTTACCTTGACTTAGTAACAGGCAGGGTTTGCAGTCGATTATGACTGACCTCACAGTGACTTCATACTGTCATCAAACTTGTTTGTAGCAGCTTGTAGAATTTCAAGAAAACCACTTCTGCAGCAGATGAATATCCTGGCTGCTGCCAGCTGCTGTGAAAGCTGACATACGGGGCTGCTGTCTCCTGCAGATTCCTCTGAAGTTTAACAAATGATTCTTGCAGTTGTTGAGGGTAAAACAATAAACAAAGTTTTCGGAACTTTTTTCATCACAAGTTGACCCTGAAGGAAGATGATAGAAGATGATCTGTGGAAGTTTCTGCCACTGTTTCTGAGCTGCAAAATGTCAGAGCTTTTACTTATATTCATCACACTTGAAAGTTGTTGAACTCTGCCAACTCCCAGCTGTCCAGACACTCTTTTATAGTATTCTGTAATTCTTTTCTAGACTTTGATATAAGAGAACCCTCAGAACAGTTTCCATTTTAGGTATCCTGACATAAATTGGAGCTAAATGTAGTGGTGTCACGAAAGTGCTATTCACTTTGATTTTTTTTTTACTCTACAAGGATTTTACAAGAAGCGTATGCAAAGTGGTAGCTCTGACTCAAAATTTTAAGACGGGCACCTCTTTTAAAATGCTTTGCATGTGACCTTCTTTAAAAAGGAAGCTTTTGAACATTGTTCAGTATTTACTGCTAATGTCTGGATGTACTTCTGACACTGGTGCTGCTGTTTCAAGGCACCTACCAGAAATGCTGTGTGTAATCCAAGGAACAAAGAAAAAAATCTCTTTGCATTGCGCCACCCTTCGGAACATCTTTTACCCATTAAAACAACTGTACATTCTGAAGAATTAGATTTAACCTGTCATTCCCTCCTCTAGCAACAATTTGTGTGAAGTTGCATTTCTAGTTGTCCAGAACTGCTGTAATCTGTGAATTTCATTAAAAATACTTATTACTGGGGAGCAAAAATGAATTTCTGATGTTTTTACGTGAAGAACTCTGCACAGAGTTATTGGTTATAATCCAGATTTTCACTTTCAGCTGTGTGCTGAACTAAACTTCCAGAAAAGTAGTTAAAACCTGAGTGTTTGCATTTTTATCAACAACTTTGAAATGTTTGAAGTGGAAAACCTTATTTCTTCTTCCTCTGTGCTGATTTCTCTTTTCATGTGACAAGAATCTGTGAATCACCCTGTGTGTAGATTCCAATCACTTGCCTCTCCTCTAATCATTTTAACATGGATGGCAAATAAGAGTCAATGCAGAGTAAGTGCGCGGAAATGCAACCCACGATGGCGAATCAAAATGAAACTTTAGTCTGCTTTTGGCATCACTTTTCTGACCCTCAGATTTTCCCAACTTTATGAGTATGATGATACTAACTGACATTTGGAAAGTTTTTTAAGATTTCCAAGTCCAAAGGCCTAGTTAACTGTCATTCCACTCAGACAAAACCCCCCATATGCTGCATTCTTGTGCCATTGCAGAGATAATAGCAGTGGTAACAGTGTTTGTGAGAATAAAGGGCAAGTTTTTTTTTCTTGAAGGCATTCAATGACAAACATACTAATAAGGTCAAAGCTGAGATCAAAGACTATCCTGGAATTCATGGGCATGTTTATGTTTTATACCTTTAAGCTTTGATATGATTTTCTACTAAACTCGTTTACAACTTAGCCCTGTAAAAGTCCTAGATTTCCTGGTTTACATGCTTTCATTTAAAGCAGATTGCACTTGATCCATCTGTTTGATGAGACTGTTGTGCTTTTGTCTCACTAGTAATAAAACTTCTATGGGTAGGACATTGCATGTTTATCTGGCAGTTGCAGGAAACACTATCACTAACTCTTGAACAATGGGCCTTTCTATTGACTGCATAAATTATGTTTTCCAGAGCAAGGGAACAAAGATTTCAGACAGTTATAAACAGTAAATTGAAGGGAAGTTTGGGGTCAAAGGGCAAAAAGATGACTCAGATTTTTTTTCATCATGTTTGAGAAAAGGTACACAAATACAGATGAAAACCATTGGTGTTTCCTTCAGAGCATGTGTGCCATTTTCTGAACTCTGCCATCTCCCAGGGACTGCAGACCTCAGAACACACCTCTGCCTGCTCCAGCCACAGGATGCTGGTTTGTGTAGCCAAAAGGCCTTGAATTATCATAATAAGCTAACTTATTCCAACTAACAAGACATGAATACTAGTAATCATTCAACGCAGACAAGAACAAGCCTTTGTTTTACAATGTCCCAGTTGGAATTGTAACAGTGGACTGGAAGTGGCCCCAGAAGCGAGAGTCCATGCCTTGCATGCAGACGTTGGAAAAGTTTCTTGTGTGTCACAGCCTTCTGCAGCCCGTTATTCACAAAACATTTTCTGAAGCCTTTTAACAAGTCAAGACCTTTAGTACTAACCTCCAAAAATCACAGCAAAGCAATTTGCCAGAGGAGGAGAGCAGGAAAGATTACTGCCAAGCCAGTGTTCACAGTCTTGCAAGAGCAAAGGGTTTGTTAGGAGAAAATGCCCGCAGGAGCCTAGGAAATAAGTGAGTCCACTTCTATGGAATGATGCACTGCCTTCTCTGCTGCCAGCTGGACTTGGAGAAATAGTCCCTCCAGGTTTAGCATTGAGAATATGAAAAGAAAACTCTAATTAGACTGTGAGAAACTTTAAAAAGCTTTGAATTTCCTTTTCAATCAGCAGTGTTTTTCTGCTCCAGGAAATACCTCTTTTTTGTTTCAGGTTCAGATCACAGTGGAGATACTGCCTTTGCATATCCTTCATGAAAATCTGAGTTTACCTCTAAATAAAGTAAATTTGTAACATCCTTCTGGGTAGTCCATACCAGTGCTAAACTATAGTAGGGTGTAAGTATTTTGAAATATACATCCTTAACACAATTCCTTAACACAATTTTTCTAAGATCACTCAGGTTTAGGTACCTGTCTTGCATGAGCTTTGATTCTCACACTGTGAAAATCCCACTGGACATCCTAATAAGTATTTTCTTAACAGTGTTACTATTTCCAGTGCATTATGATAATAACAATATTTGGAGCAATAACAATAACTGGTATCAAGACCAAAACTTTCACAAAACATTTCCAAGGAGTTTTGTTGCCTTGCATTTTGCTGTAAAACAATAGGGAGCTAAAACAATAGCAAAGATTGGCAGAAAAACATTTGTTGTAAACTCCGTATGTAAGGAATGGGAGACAACATAGTGGAAGTTTAGCTAAGGGAGAAGCATCTTTTCAAGATGCTTTTGATGCATTTTATTTCAAGGCCAGCTTGTCTCAGAAAGCATCTATCCATGTAGAAATATCCTTTGGGAAGACAAATTGCATTAAAAGCATTTCTATTATCAAGAACTTCTCTGACCGTGATAATTGTTCCGCACATTGTGCTGTTTTTAGGATGTGATGCATGGGAAAAGATGAAGATTGTTTTGAGAAAGCTGGAAAAAGCAGCTTTTTCTTCCTATGAGAAAACATATAAAACACGCAAACACACATATACAAGTAGATATAAAGTCCACATTATTATTACCATTTCAAAACACATTTACTCTTTGAAAATATTTGAACTGAGTTTATAAAATGTGATGGGATGAGGTAAATTCCCTTGAGAAGAAACCTTATAACCCTGCATTAGCCAAGGAACTCCCAAGAAAGACTTTCTAGTCTATCTCTGCCAGGGAAGTTCGAACAAATCCTAGACTATCTCTTTTCAGACCTAAAAACAAATGCAATTTCTTTTCCCCATGAACTTATTATCAAAGAATTTAAGTGAAAGCTGCAAGAGAAGATGACAAATCAGTGCAGAGAATGAAGGAGAAAAGGTCTTTAGAATTTAGGGCTCGACTGCAAGGAAGACAATACTAGAGCTGATTTTGACTTGGCTTTACTCCCTTAAATATATTTCCTTTGGTGCTGACATACTGATCAGCATACTACAGATGCTGTAGATAGCCCTGATACTGCTGACAGTCATGGATCTAGAGAGACCCACAGATTTGCAACATGCCATACCAGTGACAGAGCCCTGTGTGGAAACTTTGTCATTTTTTCCTCATGCCTCGCTTTTGGCTGCAGATTTTTCCACAACAGTTAGAGATTCCAAAGGAAATAAGAGCACAAGCAAATAAATGAATGGACCACAGTTAGAAAAGGAAATGTTTATTCAAACACAAAAATAATGCCAGTTGTAAAAATCCGGATGCTTCTCATGTGTTGTTGTTTCTGAGGACATCCAAATGGATGTTTGCTCCTGGTAAGCAGTACCCAAAAAGTCTAAAGTTATATACCATATTAATCCATCTGTTCTCAAAGTGCTGTTGGATTTTCTTGAATATCTATTGAGTTATAGATTAATCTCTCCACGGCTCTTTGCATTCTGGTTTTTCAGATACAGAGAGTATTTAATTTACAGTTACTAGGAATCCATACAGCACACATGCTTTGTATTCTGTGTCTACTAGTACTTGTTAACACATAATAAACATAACATATTACAGAACTGTGCAGGAATGAAGAAGAAATTCATCTGCTTGTTTAAATACATATGCATACAGTGTGTGACAGTAGAAAACCATTGTCATTATGGCAGATGATCTGAATTTTGATATGCAAAATGGATCTGCTTTGAGGTAAATGGGCTTTAAGATACGTCTATTTAGTACACTGGAAAGAAACCAGCAGCCGTTTAATTTTCAAGGAATAACTAGAGATCAGCGTGGAATAGAGTAACAATTAAGGATATTTTTAAAAACCCTGCATTGTCCTGTACCCAAATAAATACTCTTCTTGCCATTTTCTCTCACTTATATTGGCTTCAGAAGTCACGATATTGATGTACACAGCCTGAGAATAGTAAAAATAAAAATGATGACGATAAAAACACCTGAGAACTGTTACCACTACAACACAAAGCTGAGAACAGTAGTGTCTATCTTTTTTGAGTGTTTAGGGTGAACCAGTGACCTCTAAATTTATGTACTGTTGTTTTAGGTTCAAAATTAAGTTGAGAACATATACACAAAATTGTTTATCTTTCTGTTAACTGATTTTAAAGAATTCCACATTCTCTTGTTTTGAGGTGAGTTTACTGCAATTCTATAATCATTTTGTGTCTGAATGTCCCCTACATTAATTTTTGCTTTGATTTATTTCCCATTCTTCACCACAGTTGAGTTGGAAAATTGTTGCTGTAAAAAATTCCTATGTAATTTCCATGATCTTATCTTATGGTGGAAAAGCAGAATGACTCCAGATCTTCCTCACCTTCAGGGTACTTACAATCTGTAGTTTGAAATCCTGTAGGTGAAACCACCTCCTCTGGACGAGGCCGAAACAGGTCTATGGCCTTTCAGCATTGCAGGTGGTGTCTGAATGACCTGAGCATCTTCCACACTGCCAAAGGGGTTTTTTAAGCATTCTGTGTTATCGGGTTGAGAAAAAATGCTCTGAAATCTCAGCTATTTTTGCTAAGTACGAAGGTATAGTTCAAGTTGAAGAGAGATTGATGCTGTTTCTAGCCCTCACTCCTCATACATCACATTCTCTCCCCTTTTTTCTTACTCATAAAGTAGATGAGGTAGCTTTTCTTTTTAAATGCAAATCTTAATTCATTTTAGAAATTAATTAAATGTCAGCCATCTTGACCAAACAATTTCTTCATCAGGCTCATGGAAGCTAATGAATAGTAGTAGTTACCTTAGATACTGTTTAACTTTAGCTAAAAATAAAAAACAATCATGGTGTATGGCTACACCAATTTCAGACATTTTTGTTCTTCTATCTTTGTAAGTACAACAGTACAGTGTGACATATTTTCAGTTTTCAACAAATAGCATGGGAAGAAACCTGTTTCAATAAAAGAGATGTGATCATATATTCTACTGCTTAGCATAGCAAATCAGATTTGTGTAGCAGAGCAAAAGTCAACAGGTTTGTTTCAATACTGCTACTACTACTACTAAGAGAATCTAAACTTCTCTATGAAAATCCTTGTCCAAAAGCACATTAACCAATATGGCCAAAATTATATAGAAGGTTCCTGCAGTTAAGTCACTAGATCTATGTTTAGGTATCTGCTTGACTTTCCACTGCTGATAGCCAGAATGTGTTGGATTTATATCAATTTCTGTACACAAATCACTAAAATCTATGGGATAGGAAACACAGAACATCCTGAGTTGGAAAGGACCGACAAGGATCATTGAGTCCAACTCCTGGCCCTGCACAGGACAACCCCAAGAACGTTTCCATGTCCCTGAGAGGGTTGACCAAATGCATCTTGAACTGTGGTAGGCTGGGTGTTGTTGGCCATAAGGATGTAACTCATTGGATCTAAAACTGCCAATGTGTTTTTGCTGATCCTGGTGTATGTGCATCTGGGATATTAAACAATGCTAATCTAGAAAAAGCAGTCAGAACTAAAACCATCCCACCCTGCATGCTGATCAGCCCCAAAAAAGCCAGGCTGTTAGCTCTGCGCTTCAGCTTTGCTCTTGGCTGTTCATGAGAATCTGTCTGTGGTTTTAAAGTAAAATGGAACATTTTGTTTTGAGAATTTGTGTATCTCCGAGAAATTTGTGAATGGAATGAAGAAGAGCAGGAATAGCCAAATACCATGTCAGTGTCTCATATTCTCTGAGCCTGGATCCCCAAGGACATGCTGTCAGTCAGGTTAACTCCTCTGCTCCCAGATCTTCTTGCCCCCTGAGTGGCAGTGAGTGGCAAGATGCAGCACTCTAGAACTCACCACCATTACTTATTGATGACTCACTGTTGCAAACTCCTTGGATCCCTCAAGGAGAAGAGAAAGTGAGACTGAGCAAACCCAGGAAAAGGAACAAGAATTACAAGTTTTGTGAACCTGCAGAGGAACTCGTCACACTGGTTGGGCCCATTGTAACACCACAGGGGTAGTTTTTAACACTGAGCCCAAGTTATTAAATGGATGACAGAATCTTTTAAGCTATAGTTAGGCAAATTCTTCATATGAGGAAACAACAGTCATTAGAAATAACTGGAGATACATTTTTAAATACTTCTGCTGAGTAGGGTCCCATAGTAAGGAATAATATGAAGGTTGTTTCATAACTAAATCATGTATGCAGAGTAAGTTCCCCAGGGTGGCTGAAGGGATAGAAGGGTTGTTCTGGCTGACAAATGTGGTTGGTGAAGGACTGAAGTCAATATAAATGTTAAATGAAAAGGTTTGAAGGTTCATCTCACAGCAGAGCAGAGCAAAGACATAAATGTGTCATTAGTGTAGCTGAACAGTTAGAGGAAGAAATCAATGTTCAAATTGGTGTAAAAATGTAATTTCTCCCCAGAGAAATCTCCCTTGGTCTGGTGAAGCATGGGAGCCAAATGCTGTGATGCAGGCTTTCATGCCCTTTAGGAGAGGGAAGGGAAGAAGGGGAGGTGCTGTGGTTCCAGTATTGATTGCTGGGCTTTTGCATCATCCCTGATCAACATAGAAGCAGGGAACGAGACTCAGGATTTCCTCTCTGATTGTTAAACTGCAAGGCCGCACATCCTCCTGCACGGTCTCTTCTACCTTATCAATTATCTCTTTCTTACTTTAGAGAGGCACAGCTTTGCTGCTGTGGAAGAGGTTTCCCCAACGTAGCAGGCTCAGCAGCTCATGCCAAAGCCCTCTGAGCTCATGTCTTTCTGCTGGTATTTCACAAGCAGGTGCTCACAGGTGATCATGCCTCTAACCATAAAAGGGAGTTTCTAACCTGGCAGGTGGCTGTGTTGCCTCATAGGAAAAGGGTTCCCTGTGCATCTGCCCATTTTCCATGGATACATTTGCATGAGATCTGACATAGTTAAGAAAGAACTGCCATTTAAGTGAAAAAAACCTCCCTCTGATAAAGAATCACTTCCATGGAAGGAGATGCATGGAGACAAGAAGGTCTGACAGGTCTGCCAGTTCCTTGCCATGCTCCTGAAGCACTACATGCTTCTACATTTTTTATTTCTTTTTGAAAAGCCAAAGAAAAAGATAAATTTTCTGCCAACATCAAGAATTCTGGGAAACTACATCTGATCCCAAATACTTCAGGTATAAATAATATCCCAGATAAGCACATTGCCTCCTTAGAGGGACATAAGTGTAAGAGCAGCTAAATGATTCTTCCTGAACTGCTCAAATATTTATACATTTTTGGATGTAAAATGGGACCTAAGATAAAAAGAAGATATGTTTAGAAATTTCAGATTTCTCAGATCAAGACAAACAATAAAAACAGGCTTTCACACCTAAATAGTATATTAAAACTGTGAGCATTTTCATTCAACTGCTCCCAGCTTTGTCAGTGTTAAAAATCTTCAGAAGAAACCTTGACTTTTTTTTTACATGCTTTCACTCAAGAAGACGTGTGGTCTTCTTAAACTTTGACTGTTAAGTTTGTAGTAAATACTGACTTAATTTTTCCTATTTTTAGCTGGCATAGGCTAAATGCTCCTTGCAATCAGCATTGCATGGAGTCAGTGGGAAAGATCAAAGAGAAAGATTGCTGTGCAGTCCACATGGCCTTGTGCTGGGATTGACGTCAGTGCTGCCTGTTATCTGTAAATGTACATTCGGTGGAGGTATGAGTAGATCTCTCTGGCTACTCTGTGAGGGAGTCGGACTTTACTTTCATTTGTGATTGGGAATTTGAATTCTCTTAAGCTGAATGGGAAAAGCCTTTCTTCAAATTCATATGTTACAGCATATAAAGGAAAAGCCCCCTTAACTGCCTGCTAATATAAATCTTCAGGTTGTACATTAATAATAGGATGTCAGTTGTTAACATTTCTGAGGCCACTTTACTTCACCTTTCATGTACAATACCTACAGCCATTAAATATACTGTTGTCATTTAGTAACATTCTAAGGCATGTGTTTTAGATAACAGAATATGTTGATATTACCAAAGTAAAAGCAACAGTGCTTGAGAAATTAGTTTTATGGTCCCTCAGCGGAAGTCTGGATCAATACCTTTAGTTAAAACATCAGATGTTAACTACTAATGTCTTTATGTTCCCTTCCATGCATTGTCCTTTCTGATTAATATTACATTTTATGGCTTAGGCTGTACTTTGCCTGTGGGATGGAGGTGCTGAGTGTTTGCTTTTCCTTTCCTCTCTGTAGAAGTGGGGATTACAATGTGAAATGTTTAGGCAGGGAGAGCGATGGACACAATATCCTTAGGAGTAATGCAATTACTCCTGCATCCTTAGAGGACTCATGTGGAGTTTTAATCTCTTTGCCTTCGAGGTAGGAGCAGGGAAATGAGTTGGTCTTGAATGGTGGAGGTTGGAAGGGGAAGGCACTGCAGAGGGACTGAGCACTTGATGAAAGCTGTGCAAAAGCCCAAGCAGAGCCTTTCCAAACTGTTTCCTTCTCTGGACTTCTACTTTTATTGGTGCTGACCCTTACCTCTCAATTACGCTGGAATAAATCTACAGTAACTCCACTGAAGACATAGTTTTGTAAATCATCTTTAAGGGACTGTACCACTATCTTTGTTCTAGGATAGAGACTAATTCTGCTTATTATGGATTCTAAAAATGCCTAGTGAAGTACAAGCTTTAGATATTTGTTCTATGTATTAAACTTCATGGACTCAAGTTTAATTTAAATCTATTCTTAAAAGGAAGCAAACCCTTCACTGCTTTATAGAGAAAGGATTTTTCAACTGAAGTTTTCATCCAAAGTTAATTGTCTAAATCCCTGTAAATTAAGTGGGTTTTTTTTAAGACCTAATGAGTCCCAGATATACTCATTGACTTCATGCAGTGATGAAGCAGCTCATTCACACCCAAATTCGAAATCTTAATCTATTTTATAACAACTGAAAATGCATTTAATATTTTAATTTCATTGGCTCCTGATGTGATATTTTCATAAGATTTATCATGTTCCCAAGGAAAAAAATATCAGTATTCTGTAAAGAGCAATGGAGCAAGAATAAGAAGACTAGGAAACTCTTTTAAAGATATTGGGGGGAAAAAATTACTATCTTAACCTTACTTTGAAATATAGTCTGGGAAGCCAGCATATTCTGGGGTGGCCAAAAGCATTTTCTCTATTTTATTTCTGTACAAGCAGATCTCATTGGAGACAAACTGTAAATCTGTGTGACTTTGTTCTGTACCAGAAAGTTGTGTGGAACAGAACTGTGGGTTTCTGAGACAAATTTCAGTTGCAGCATTCTGTGTGCTGTGAAGTGGAGGTTTTCAAAGTCTAATCACTTCCTGTATCTTTATAGCATTAACTTGTCACTTAGGCCCTTCAGGAAGTTAGACTACAAGAAAATCTTTAAAAATATCTAATGTTACTCCACCCTGCTGAAATGCAGAGAATTGTTTTGTTTTTTTTTTTTTCTCCTTCTTCTTTCTAAAAACCCCAAGAGTTCGATTTTGATGCATCTCATACAACTCCATTTTGTGGGGATAGACAACTGTCTATGATTCCTTCTAGTTACTGTGAAGCAGAGGTCTTTGAAAAGTTTAAGAAGATAAATCTTACCTCAATTAAGGTGTCAGATATGGCATTTGGGAATTATGCAAAAATAATAGAGGTGTGGAGAGTTTTTTGCTAAGATGCAAATAAATGTGTTACAAAGGTCCAGAATCATTGGGACATTTGAATAGCAAACAATATTTGGCTATCTAGATTTCTTGTGCATCTGACATTTTCTTGCATTTTTATACTGCTGAAATAGGAAAAGTTTAGGTTCTTTTACTGTGAAGTTCAAGGAAAGGAAAAAAACCCCTTCATAATTACCATATACTTTATGTGCTGGGCTAGCACACAGAAGAAAAGTAGCTACAGATGATGAAAAAAGCAAACAACTGCTGGTATTCACTTTTCTTGAAATCCTGAGCTCAAATTATATGTTAGAATGGGAGGATGGTTAGCAAATAATTAGCTAATGCACTTTTTAATTGACAAAACTCTTACTGTGCCATAAAATCCTTGGAAGTCTGAGAGATCTCCAGTGAGACTGAGAGGCTGGGGTTAGCTAAACACAGTGATCTGGTGGTGGAGCGCATTCTCTTTCTCCAGTGGACCTTTCTCACCTTATTTATTGCACTTCCATATTTTGTTGCTTTCTCCTACTTCCTGCCCTATTTCTCCTCTTTCTTTGGTCTTACAATCTCAGTTCTGCAAATCCTTCTTCTGTCTCTGGCAACTACCAGTTGGAGTATTTTCTTCTGTGGACACAGAAGAAAAGTCCTCTGAGAAAAGCACCAGAGCCAGGCAATAAAAGGTCATTGCCCTTTTCACAGTCCTCTTCTTTCCAGTTTACCTACTGCAGGATGGCTTCAGACAGCTCCTGACACTCATGTTGTTCTGTCTGTGCCTCCAGAATTACAATGCCTCAGGCCTGGGTTGAGCAAAATTCAACTCTGCATGAGCAGCAGCTCTTGTAGTTGTTACTATGTTACCTTACTCCACTTACTGGAGAACTAAAAATATGATAATGTATAAAATTTTGCAGTGTTATGGTAAAAACTGCATCATAACTGATGTCTAAGGTGAGGAAGTACAATACTTACGCTCATGGTTTTATTAAACACTGCATTTGTAGGTCACTTTTCCTGTCACTGTGGTTTAATTAAGCAGCATTCTCTAACAGTGTGCATCAGTGGTGTCAGTGGAAAAGGAAAAAACAGTGAGCAATGACGTTGTATTGACGCCGTGAGCCAGACACAAGTGTCTCAGTTAGAATCTGATTTGGGGAATGGGTGGTTGTTGACTTCAGGGCTGGAGAATATCTTCTTGTTTTCTTTCTTTTGATGTAGGCTCCCAGAAAACAAAATAACAATGGTGCAGAGGTAATTTGCCGAAAATATTGCCACAATGCTTATAGTAGCTGTAGAAAGTGTTCACGGTGTTCTCCCATTCAGTGTCATTTGTGGTCCAAGCAGCAAGGAAGTGAGCTGATCAAAACACAGATACTATTGTGGTCTCTGTCATCATGCTGTCAGAATAATATCAACAACATAGTTGTGGATATCCTGTCAAATAAAGCAAACTCACAAAGGCTTTGTGGCAGCATTGCGGGCATGTACGGACACTTGCCCCACAGTTCATCTTCAGGTGCATCCACTCTGCATCTGTGAAGCTGCCCGGTCTAAAAACAGTTATTATCAGGTATTATGGATCCACCCGAAATGACACGTTTCAGAAGTTCAGGTGTTCATCACACTTCACTATAATATGAAAACTTTGGTTTCTCCTTACCCAAAAGGGTAAGGGTATTTAACGCCCAGTCCTAGGTGCTTCCATTGCATGGAGTGATAATGTGCTTAACACAAGAAGAGTAGAGCAAAAAACCCCAGAGACCAGGTTTTCAGTTGCTTGGCACTTTTGTGGCAGTGGGCACAGCAAAGTTGGAGAGCAAGTTTGGCTGGCTGTGGGCTACCAGAGCTGCCATGGGTGGACAGGCTGGGCACTGCCAGAGCCTCCATTGCCTTAGGTGTGAGGTGCTTAGCTGAGAGAAGCCTTACGTGTCTGATTTGAGACAAGTTCTTCTGTAAACCAAAAAGAGCTAAGGTGGGAGTGACTGTTAATTAGCGTAGCACTGTTCAGCTGGAGAAGAGAAGGCTCTGGAGAGATTTACTGTGGCCTTTCAGCACTCAAAAGATAGGCACAGACTCTTCAGTAGCAGACCTGCAGAGGTAGGACATGGGGTAATGTTTTAAACTAAAGGAGGGTAGATTCAGAGGAGATATAAGGAAGGCTTTTTTTTTCGATGATAGTAGCGAAACTCTCGAACAAATTTCCCAGAGAAGTGTGGGATGTCCCATCCCTGGAAACATTCAAGGTCAGGTTGAACTGGGCTCTGAGCAACCTGATCTAGTTGAAGATGTTCTGGCTGATTGCAGGGGGTTGGACTAGGTGACCTCTAAAAGGTCACTTCCAACTCAAAATATTCCATAATTCTATGAATTTTACCCCCAGGGCCTGCTGCCTAGGCCACTGTCTTTTATTCTTGCATTGGGAAATGAGAGAAATACAAAATTTGCATTACTGTGCTGAAAAATGACAGGTAAACCAATGAGCTAGTCTGCACTGACTTGTCTCTTTTTTCCTTGCCATCAGAGAAGAACTTGATTGCCAAGCTAATTTGTCTCTATAACTCATTTTAAGAGGTCATAAATGAAGTTATTGCTGAGGATACAGCCATCCTAGAGGAACTAGTGCCAGGATCTTTTTATCTATCCATTGACTGCATGCTTCTGGAAGAGCTGTCCAGGCCTTGCGCCAGGTCTGCCTGCGTGTGGGTGTGTGAATGAGGAGCAGGTTGTTGCTTCAGCAGCTGCTGGGAGAGAGTTGTCCTCTGCCTCCCTCAGAGTTTAAAGGTGTTCACCCTGAAGGACTCAGTTACTGGAAGTTGCATATACACACAGACAAATGCCCCCCAACCCACTCTTTAGGCTGCATTTGTATAGTAAGAGGGTTTTATTTAAGTAAGTACATAAGGGATTTATTTTTGCAGAAAATATTACCTTTGTAGTCCATACAGGACTTTTGCATACAGTGTTAAACCTGTATGAAAAAATCATGATATTCCAGTGGTCTTATATCCACCATACAATCCATTCCCTTATGTGCTAATCTGCCTATAAGTAAATGAAAAAAGTTGAAGCTGTTTTTTAAATAAGGTTGTACGATGGATATGTGATAGAGGATGCATAACGTAAGAAAGTATGCATAATGTAATCGAATCTTGAACTAAAAGTCAAAGGAAAAAATTGATTTGCATGGTGTTCACACACCCTAGATAAAGTCCCTAAATAGTTGTGTGACTAACTCCAGTCCTATTTTTAGGTACTAGTAAACAAAAGATATTAGAAGTTTTTGCCTTGTTTTGTCCTTGTTTTTTCCTGTTTTCTGTAAACGAATCCATAGGAGGGCAGAAGGACAAAAATCCAAAGGATGAGAACACAGGTGACAAAATACCAAGTGAAAAAGTAAGTGTATATGCTATTCAGCATGAAGAATAACATCCTGAAAAATAATGTAGTAAATTCTGTTATCTATAAGCTACCTTGATTTCATATTTACAAGTAGAAAAACACTCTTATCCTAATACCTTATCATTATCCTAACACCATACTCTGAACATGTTTAATTTCCACAGGTCTCTGAAAAATTTCTGATCATGTAAAAACCATGAGAAACAAACATCTGCCTAAATAAATTGTAACTGCAGAATATGTCTGGTGTAAATGATCAGAATTTAGTCAATGGTGCATCTTTACATTAGCACTCAGAAACATCTTTATATTAGCACTTCTTATCCTGTGTCCTTTATCTTATACAACATTGTTAAGGTACTAGCTCGTAGATTAGGGAACGAAAGTGAAAAATAATCTTGTTCATTGGTATTCGTCAGAACAACCATGTATTAGCCGATCTCTTGAGCAAGAAGTTTTCCTTTCAACATGTTCTCCAACTTCAACACTCAGAGTGATTTCTATAAATCTAATTTTTCAAAATGCATTATGATGGATGGAGCCTTTGTAAAAATTATCTTAATGAGGCTGTCAGTTTTTCATGCCTCTCGATTCTTCCTCACAAAAAAGGTTCTTTTCAAGCAGACTTCTCTTTATTTCCCATGCAAATATGTACATCTGTCCCTTCCACCCAATGGGAGCACATAATCAAGGCGCAGACAGAATTATTGCCTCTGTTACTATTTTGGAGGAGGTAGATAGAAATAAACCTACAGTTTGAACAAAGATCTGAAATTTGCCCCTCACTTCAAAGTGACAGCAGCTATTTTTCACCAAAATAATAAAAATATAATTTGATTATAACCCATATCTTCTTGCAAACCATTCCATGAAAATTTTCAGATGTTCTTGCACATAATGATGGGATACACTGTGTGGTGAGTAGGAGGAACACATAAATACGTCTTCACAGGTGAAGATGTTATCTATACACTGTTAATACTATCAAGCTGATTTGTCTGTTTAAAGTAATAATTTCAGTCCTATATGCTTTAAATTGCCCTAACACTAGAAAGCCTAGTTATGACGTTAATTGCATCTTACTTTTTATTCAAAATACAAAGGTTGTTTTGCAATGAATGCAGAGGAGGTGCCTGCGGGGGAGTGATTTATTCCAAAACCTTGATAGGGTGCTATAGTTCAAGGATGCTCTAAATTGTACACAGTAGATCTCCTTTGACTGCAGGGGGAGCTTCAGCAGCTGCCCAGATCATATAATGGGTCTCTCCAGTGATGCTGAGGCAGCACCAGCAAAGGTGCACCTTCTTTTGAACGATCAGAATCCAACAAGAGTGGCCCCCTCTTACTCAGACTCAGCAGTAGGCAAATACTGAAGTGAAAGAGGAGGAGACATCTCTGTGTGTTCTTCTGTGTGTAAAGCAATGAGGTTTTAAATTTAGTATACATGCTACTGGTGAAATACATTAATTGAGATAACTGCAGAAGAGGAAAGGGAAAAATTAAATTTAACACTAGCCCTTTCAGACAGGAGACATCATTCCTGGGACATTTTAAAAACAGAAGGCTCCATGCGACACATCTGGTTTTTGTGGATCTCCTGTTGACTCCAGACTGAGTGCCACACAGTTGGTGGCTGGCTACAGAGAAGCTGAGATGCAATTAATATGCTAATTATAGTGGTCTGGTGTGTCTTTCCACTTTGATGTATATTCTCCTTTGTGGTGTTCCTTACTATTTTGCTTGTGGAGTAAATTCTGTCATAATCGTGTGGAAACAGAGTGGAACATTTGGAAAATCAGAGCATGTACACCGCATGAACCTGTATCATTTTATGGACTGAAGTGCAAAAAGAATGTGTCAATACAACCTACGAAAGTTGGAAACAATTTCCTGCTAGGCAGCACAGAATAATAGTTAAATACAAAATGCTGATGTCTAGTTTCTGTTCTTTACAATGAGAAGCTGACCTGTTTAGAAGAGTCATGCAGGTTCTATGAAACTGCAGTAGGATCCTATATACAAATTATTAATCACATTTTCCAGAAGAATAAGTCTCTCCAGTTTCCTTGGTTTTTTACAACTGCTACCTCGATACTTGCAAATGAAATCATTTGAAGAACACATTTTTGAAGAACAAACTCCCACTTTGACCTTACATATGTTTATATAGTCACTTTTGTTAACTGTGGGAGTAGTTGGTGATATCATCAGAACTTGTCCATAGTTTTTATTTTAAGGATGAGAAATATCAGAGAAGTTAAGGCCAACAGTTTCAAAGTACAAAAGTTTAGCTACTCCTGTGATTTGCAGTAAGTCCCTTTAATAAAAAAATGTGAAGCAACTTACTCTGTGGAGTGTTTGAGTCTCTGAGTTCCGGTGACAACCCTTTTAACTTTCAAACCAGCTAAGCATCCACAATGACTTTCTATTTTCAGAGCAGTTCAGTACCTTTAAAATTGTTCTCAGAGTAGTTGCGTGATAGATACTTAATATTAAATTTCTCCAAATCCGGATGCTTCTAAAATAGCTTTATGTGAGTCATTTGAAACCAGCCAGTGGAAGAAATCAGGTGTCTCTGTTGTCCAGTCTACTACTAGACCTACTGGCCTGTTTCCTCAGAAGTCTGGTACATATTTCTGTTTTACAGTACATGGAGATAGTGATTTTTCACTCAGCCAAGCAGCAAATGCCAAAGTGTAAGAACATATATCTCTATATTGGTTTAGAAAACAGTGCCAGATTATGAACTGAGTAATCATGCTTTATGTAGCTCCCTTGTTCAACAAACATTTTGGAACTAGTACTCCAGCTTGATTTAGGTGTTAGAATGGAACATAGAAAAAGATGTGGAAGTTGAGCAACAAGTTTTCTCCCTCTTCCCATGGCACAGATCTTTTCCTTGTCTGTATTTCTGTCAGCATCTGATTATGGGATATTTAACTGTGACACTGTTAAGAGCATCCTCAGTGGCTGTCTGACTTCCCTTCTTACTGACCCTTCTAACAGACATTTGCCTCTGAAGAATACAATGTCTGGGATGTGCAACCAAAGAGGCTGTTTTTTAGTGGCTGTATTGTAAAACACTCTTCACAGAATGGACATAGAAAAGCAGAAGAATATAGTTTTCTGTTATAAGAATGAGATCTTACATTTGTATGCATTTAACCTTCGACATTGTTCCTGACATCATCACCACGTCAACTGCAGCAGATAATGTGGAACTACCAAGCTCATGTTACAGATTTTAAAAGGAAAACAACGGATCTTATACCTTAGTTTTCTTCCTAAACAGGCCCAGAAATACTGTGTCACTTCAATGGCTGAACAGTCATGGCTCAGCATAAACAAACCCTGAGCTAAATTTAAACCAGCGATTTTAGAGTGAAAATTTCTCTTGTTCCCATAATCATCTTAACTTTCACTGATTTATTTAATTACCTTGTTCAAGTCTAATTGGTGTGTGTAAATATTAGCTTATTCTTCATGAATGAAGCAATGTGGAACTATCTGCAGTACTATGCATCGTGAATGGTTGTGTATAAAATAATTATTTAAATGCACATGATCAGTAAATATAAGTTTTCTGTATCCAGGTATGATGAAGGCAAGTGTGTTTCCCAATAGAAAACTCTGCTGTGCAAAACGTTGTAACACAGCTCTGGGAATTCATGAAGCTCCTGTGTTAAAATCCTTTGGGACAGTTAAAACACTGTCACTCCCTGTTAGCACAACAAGGCCATGTGCTTCAGAGGAAGCAGCAGCTCATGAGAGTCTATTCCATTTTCTAGGGGAATTCAGTTCATTTGTGTTGGTGCTGTTGCTGTTTCCACTTTCATGGACTGTTTGGCCACTGGGATTTAAAAGCCCTGATAACCAGCCTTGTGCAGCCCACAGAGCTGTCCTGGCTGTGCAGACTACATGTCCTGCTTGGCTCCAGCCTCACCATGTTACAGCCTGCATCTT
>VWZT01016566.1:28436-55701 GCA_013397055.1 Pachycephala philippinensis | reverse complement strand
CAGCAGCAGCCTCACTATTTACCCACCCCAGAAATATGGGCTTGAGAGACTGGATTTTTGATCAGCTGAAAACTCTGGCCTTATATTTAGCATTTGTAGTTTTAAGTGATTAATCAAGCAAGTTGATTGAGGCTGCTAAGCAAAAACCATTTGATTTACACACAAAATTTCAATGAGTCTAGTAAAATTCTTCAAAAGTGCAGGGGAACCTTGGGAAGAGTGAGATGAAATGAACAGGAATTTAATTCGTTAACAGTTTAGATCACAATTTAATGAGGGCAAGGAAAAGAGTGCAGTAGAGTGCCTCACAAATACCAGTTAAAGTAAGAATCAAAACCATTGCTCTGCTTAAAGGAAAATCCTGGTAATATAACAGGGGTTCAAAAATCCCAAATAAATAATGTCTTTTTCAGAATACATACTTAGTTTCTTTCCATCCTAATCACTAAAATTTACATTTTCATTATTATCTGCAGAGCCAATACATTTGTGCAAACCATAATAGAATAGTACACAGCATAAAGTCAGAAATAAGTGTGGTTTTTTGCTCAGTTTGTGTCCAAATTCAAAACATTTGCAAAACACACTCCCATTGGGGGAGGAGAGAAAAGTCGATGCATCCAACTCACAAATTAGCTGCTAAAATTTTGTCATACATTGTAAAATGTTCACCTTATTGTCACCTTGACAAACATTGTGATAAAGCAAATAAACCAGCATGGAAAATGTCTGGAAATACCAGGAGAAATTAATGAGAATCAGGAACTTACTTTGCATTGCACCAGACAACAGTGAGGTGTCTTCTTCAGCCTTCAGTCCCATATTTCATTTCTAATATTACAGTTAGGGATTGTTTTTCTGGGGTGGTAAGTGTGCAGCACTGCTTTTATCAGGGAATGCAGCTATTCTAGATGTGAGAGGATGACTTCAGTAGCAGGGTACAATTTTGACGAGCCAGAGAATACTTTGTTATCAGAGGAGAGTTTGTTCCTGCTTTTGCGTTCTGGATGATAAGTAATGGATTTCTGGCTGGTTCTTCTTTCATCTGGAGAGGTTCATCTATACAAATTGTCTATCATCACTTTACCGTGTTTGAGAATGCAGCAACACAAAGAAGAGTGTACTTGCAGGCATCGAAGAAAATGTAGCTGAAATTTCTTATCTGTATCTTGAGAAAAGATAAAATCTAAAGTTATCTGTCATTAAAAAAAAAAAAATCTGATGTACCTATATCATTTAAAGACATATGTCTTTAAAAGTGTGCTGTGGAAATAGTCCCCATGGATTAGTGAGAAAGAACATGTGCATCATGCCCCGGGCTGCACAGTGAAGTGGAAATGCTGAGAGAAGTTTTCCCTGTCATCCCTTGTGGAAGAATGGCATTGCAGCTACATGACCTGCATCGTATTTTCCAAATGGCCAAAAATAAGGTTGGGATGTAGTCAGTAGGAAGAGGGAACAAAAAAAAGAGATGCATGGTAGCTCCAGGTCATTGTCTTGGCTGTACCTATTGCCTGAAATATTAAGAATAAAATACTGTCTACCAAAAATTCCTCCATTTTCTTCTTAAAGGTGCAGTTGAGTAAATGAAGTTTTTGTGGGAAACAGCTACTTTCGGTTATCTTCTTCAGAAAAGTCAACTTTATTTTTCTGTTTTACTTTTTGGGACAGCATGACAGTGAGTCACAAAACATCTGGGTACATCCTATAACCCAAGATATTTTTGCAAATGGAATACTGTATAATGGCATCCTGATATGACATCCAGCCCAGGAAATCTCAAGACAAAGTGAGATGGTTTAGCAGAACACCAGTAGGTACTATGTACTTCTCAAAAAAAATATTTTTCTCTAGAATAAGCTTTTTCAGGAAAAATATAATAGTTGCAATTGAATTGCTGCTTTCAATAGATGTTCTCCACCCTATTTCAGCTCCTGTAAGACTGAGAGATTCCTCTAAAGTGGGAAATTGTCAGGCTTTACTTCAATTCAGACTTATTTTTTATTTCTCCTCCAGAAACGAAAGTGGTGCAATTATGATCTATCAGATACAAAAAAGCAAAATTGTGACTGGATGTTACAGGGTCCTACTCTGAGAAGCATTTCCAGAGCAACTCTTCAAAAGCTGATGAGCCCTGTACATGACTTAGGGCAGGAGAAGCCTTCCCAGATCCTGGATGCTGGTAACAGGACTCCTGGGGTTCAGGCAAGAGCCTGTTGTGCTCCTGTATCTGGTGCTCACCTCTTCAGGCTTCAGCTCACCAACCCAAAACGAGGTTGGCAACAAGAAACATAAATGATTTTTTCCACATACCCTAAGGAACAGATCAACTGCTTTTAATTCTGGTCTATACCAGTGGTGGGAGCTATCATCTGTAATTTTGAAAAAATTAAAAAAATGACCCTTTCATTGATCATGTTGAAGCGTGGTGTGATTTGTGAGGAGCTCGGGTATCCTCAGGCACAGCTCCATCTCTCAGAGGGGCCAGGCAAGGGGCAGGGCCAGAACAAGTTTCATCTGCTTAGTGTTCATTTCTTTCTGTGTATGCAGCTTACCCCAAAGGCCACTTTGAAAGAGTGTGGCATCATGGAAGGACTCTTGTCTGGCCTAAAACCATATCATCATTTTTATTTTCCTGAGATACTGAGGGAAATTTCTCAGCAGTGCCTTCTGTGAAAGCAACACAATTGGAGCAGTGGGAAAATGCAATCAAGCCACTTCTGACTTTTTGCTGCCATCACTGTCAGTGGTTGTCTCAATTAAAATTTTTATCTTACAAAAGCAAAGCTGTGATACAAAAACATCACTGCAAGGACTTTTAACATGAGCAAAACAATGTATTTCTTCTTTGTCTTATGCTCGGAAATGATTGAGTCATGTTGGCTACAGTTTTCACAAAAAAATTTCACTGGAGGCAGATATGCAGATAAGAAAGTTTATTGATGAAATGTTCTGCTAGACAGCATGATGAGTGATGAAAAAAAGTGTTCTTTAAGCAGGCATGAGATGCTGTAGCTCCCACATATCAGGAAATATAGTAGCAAAATTGTAATAGTAACATAGTAGCAAAACTGTAATATAGTAGTAAAACACCAAAATCTCATAATGATGCAAGGGAATGATTTTTTTTCATAAGCCCATTTTACAGAAGGGATCTTGGGATCCCTGTCCTGAGACTGGCACCAGGAAGGGCCACTTGCGCCTGGAAGTGAAATGATGCAAGATGACAGAAGGTGCAACCTATATTTCACAGTTTGGCTCTGAGATTTTACACCTGGATCCTTGTGTCCATCTCTTCATCTGCACATGATGCACCACTGCTGCATGATGTCATTTACTCATTCAGTGCATGTCAGCAGGTGGATTTTAACTGATTTCCTAGAAAAAAACGTTGACAACTGGCCACAGGGACTCTCTGACACAACTGAGGTGTGACTCATGCTGGAGTCAGAAGCCCGGAAGTGGCTCCTTCCCTGAGACAGGATGTTCTCTACTGCCAGATTTCTCTGTGAACTATTCATTTGTCTTCTGAATAGAATTACTCCTCCAATTTTTCTGACTTTGATTTTATAGTGAATGTTCTAGGAAAATAACTTTTCATCAGGCATCACTCAAAACCCAGTTGTTTTCAACAGAAAAAAGGATTGAATGAGGGTGGTAGGCAAGAGGGGTACTGAAATCACACAGCCTTTTTTATGCACTTACCAGATCACTCGTGGCAATACCTGTTACTGGACGGTAAGAAAAGAATGGACCTCAGAATGCTAATGATCTGCCTCTGTATCTCTGCCAATATGTACAGGTATTTGTCCAATCTCCTCCTAAAAGCTGGTGACGGTGATGATCATCCAGTGCATGCAGACTCTGTATTCCAGTGCTAAACTGTTTTAGCATTCAAGTGTTTCTTTGTGTTTTATCTGGCAGTGAAAGTGGCGTATCTACTTATCCTATTTCCTGAAGAGAAGAACTGTTAGATCTCTCTTTTCTGAGTCTTTTCTGGCCTGAAGTGATGCATATGCCAGATCTCGGGCTTCTCTTCAATAGGCCAACCCACCTCATTTCCTTTAGTGTTCCCACAACTCATGTTTTTCGGTTCTCTGGGTGCCTGACCGCTCTCCTCTGCACTCCTCTCATTTGCACCAAGCTACTGCAGCTTCCCAAACAGGACACAGTGCTGGGGAGTGCCAGTGCTAAGTAGAGCAGAAGGATTTCTTCTCATCTGGTGGGATACATTCCTCCAACCAGAAATTTGAATTTTCTTTGTAGTATCATGATGGGGACACTTGTTCTGCCTGTACTTCTCAATGATCTTAAGATCCTTTTCTTCAGCTTGTTGTTCTTGTTCCCATGCAGGTGACACTTGTGTGCGTAGGGTACTCTGCAGCTCTCTGGTTTGTCTGAGGTGTTTTGACTTCTCATTGTCTGCTCCAACATGAAAACTCTCCATTTGTTGGACAATGAACAATGAACCTACTGTCTGTTCTCCTGCCCACTTACCAGTAAGAACACTCAACAGGACTGGACCTTCGACAGCTGTCTGTTGCTCATCTTGCCGTTATCTTCTTTTGAAATCTATATCTATACCTACTTCTATGTCTGTATCTATATATGTATAAGAATGCAGTAACAAACATTAAATCAGGTGGTCTGCAATGCCTTCATTCTACCTTTTAAGAAAAAGCTCATTAGTGTCCTTTTCAATGTTTTAGTTCAAGAATTTTGAATTTTCAGAGTTAACTACTCACCAATTCTGAGGTGGTTTTGGTTAGGCTTTTGGGTTTTTCTGTCGTTTTTGTTTGTTTGTTTGCTTGGGTTTGTTTGTTTGTGAGTGTTTTTTGTTGTTGTTTGCTTGGTTTGGTTTTTCTTTTTTTCTTTTGTTTTAACCCTAGTTTGCCAGATCTATGTGGTTTAAAAAAATTAAATCTCTCGAAGGACATGCTCTTTAATTTGCTCCTAATGTTTCTAGTTTGAAATATTATGCTTTTGTCATTGGTATTAGACAGAAGGTTCTACTGAATCTTCTTAGTGAATATTGATATTAAAAAGACAATAAGGGCTTTGGCTTTCTTTGTGTCATTGGCAACAGCCTTCCCTCCTGCTGAGTATATGGCCAGTGTTCATATTGGTCTTTTTTCATCTTCCAGAACAAATTTCTTCTGGTCTCTCCTTAGCTGTATCTCTATTAGTGACTTGCCCTTTCTGGTTTCTACCATACATAATTATTTATACATGTTCTTAGCAACCTCTCCTAGTTACCCCCTCCTGCATGTTTACCTTTTGTGTTTGACCTTGGTGAAAGGCCCCTCTGCTCCTGCATCCTGCCTGTGTAATGGGGAATTTGATACTGCTCCCACTTCAGAAGACTAATAGTTCTTCATAACTTCTTTATTTCCTTACAATTGTTTCTCCAGCTCTTGTGCCTGGACTTTTTAAACTCTTTGTTTTTGGAGGCCAATTATTTTTAATTTTTCTTTCCTTTTCTACTCCTGTTTCTTTCTCTTTTCCAAAAATTACTATTTGATTATTTTTCACTCAGTCTTGCCCTGGTTTTGTTCTACTCCTCTGTTAGAATACAAACCAGGATACTGATTTTGCCATCTGTAACAAAATGCTCGCACATGTTCCAAGTACTCTTTGGATATTTCATGTTTTACTGTATTTTTTCAGACAAATGTTCTTTTCAGATGTCTCATATTACATTTATCACCTGCGTGACAGTGCAGCAAAGAAAGTATCAGTGGTGCAAGAGGGAACATCTGTTACATTTGGCAGCCATGATATACAGTAGAAATGTCAGTAAATTTCTTATGAACAATGACATAAATTCAGGCAAATTCAGCAGGAAGCACCAAAACTCTTTAAGCAAGTGTTGCAGAACAAGACTGGACACAGTAATAAAAATTCCAAAATGAGACAGAGCTTGAGCTGAGGGCGAATAGGGTGAAATGCACTGCCGTTCATGGTCAGTACTTTCCAGGATAAAGTTCCTGACCCCCTGAAATACAGAGCATAGAAAAAAGGAAGCCAGGCAGTGATGTTGTACAAGTACACTGAGCAGTTATGGGGAAGTTCTGAACAAAGGGCATGAATTTTTTTGGTGTCACATGCCTGCTATTACATCCTAGTGTATCAGATGGCTAAAATTAGAAAAGAAAGTAGTTTTGCAATGCTTCTTTAGTAGGTCATGCATTTGTTTCGTATGTTGACTGACACGGTAGCCCAGTTAGTGGTGTGTGATGGCTGCAGGTTTCTGGTCTTACAGCTAATTGTGTTAAGGCATCACCACAGGTTTCAGTTCATGTAACCTCTCCACCTCACATGGCTTGCTTTTAAGGTTTTAAACTCCATGAAACCTAGTCACAGGGAGGAATTATTAATTTTATTAACAGTGAATATGATGAAAAAGAGGCATAAATTGGAGGACTAGAAAATAATATTCTTTAAAAATTTGTATTAATAGTTGTAAAAAAAATTAGATTCCTCAAAATATTCCATTTGATCTCAGTCACATCTAATTTGAAAGTATTGAGCAGTAATTACAATCACAAGATTTTGTGAAACAGTTACTGTGAAGTGCAAAGTTTGGTAAATTTATTCACATATCTATTGCCCAAGCTGGCAGAATATTTCTGACTTTTAANNNATTTCAAGGTGCCTAAAGATGGAGGGAGATTCTGAAGAGGGGGGTCTGATCTCTCATATTCAAAAGCCAGCCCACAAACTTTCAACTATTCTATTTATCATAGCTCCTTTGGGCAAGAAGATATATATGCTCAGAAAACTATTTTTATGTCCTAATTCCAGAACAGCCTGACTCACTTTTAGCAGGTGTCTCTAGCCACATTCCCAGTTTAGCAGCCTATATTTGTATTTATTTAATCCTTTTCAGTTTGATATAGCAGAGGGATATGTTGTTTTTAAAGGTGATTTGACCTTGAATACTTAAGTATTAGAAGTTGGTTTCTTACCAGGTAAAGTATAAAAAAATAGCTATCTGACATTGCTTTTAAATTCAATTACATGACATACATATAAGGCACTGGAAAAGTGTTTCTTGTTATCTCCTCACTTACATTTAAATATTTATGCACAGGCATCTGGTCAAATGGAACGTGACAGTAGCGTCAGTAGCAGTTTTCCACAGCCAGTGCAGAAATAAAATATTTTTAAGGGAAGTACATATGAAGGAAAAAGAAGTTAATTTACAGGGGATTTTCAGAAATACCTCATGGGAATCAGTAACACAATGTTCATATGCAGCTGCTAAGAAAACTTTCCTTATTACAGCTGAGGCCATCACGATCTTGAATGATTTTTACCCACATTTATTGTTCTCATAAGCTAAGAACTGTAAACTCAGTTAAAGGCAGGGACCTGAGAAAAAACATCATTCAGTTTTGCAATATTTGGTATTTTCCTGGAAATGTCCCAGGTCCTGGAAACAACACTAAAAGGAGTCCAAACAAGAACTTTAAGAACTTAATCATGCTTTGTGATGTAAAAAACAACAACAACAAAAAAAAATAAACGAAAAAGCCTCAATCATCATAAAATCCCAGAAGACAAATAACTTTCTTCTTAATTTCCTTATTTTCCTTATTTTTTTTTTAAGGGAAGATGAAGTTATGTTAATGAGTTTTTAGAATGCTTTGATGAGGCATCTCTTGTGATTGAAAGGAAAGATCAGTAAGAAAAAGTCTCGATTTCAAGTTATTGACTTTTTTTTCTTCAAGTCCATTGAGGCCCTGAAATAACATTGTGTTTTACAATCCAAATTTCTAATGAAATCATGTGGTCATAGAGTAACTCAGGCTTCCAGAGGTCTCTAAGCTATCCGTCCACTCAAAGCAAGGCTGAAGTTGTTTCAGTGCCTTATCCAGATGAACATTGAATATTGTCAAGGATGGAGATGGAGCTTTCTGGACAACCTGCTCATGCCCAGCCATCTTCTCTGTAAAAGCTGGTTTAGTTTTCTTTGTTGCAAGATGGGATTATTACCCTTTGTCTTTGTGTGCACCCGAGAGAAGAATCAGTCTCACTCATCGCTGTAGCCACCCATTTGGCCTGAAGACAAGAGTGGGGCTCCTCCCTGGGGGAAGTGAGCCCAGCTCACCTGGCCTGTCCTGGCCTGGCATGTTGTCCCTAGAGTGGAGCTCACGTGGCTCACTCTTGTTTCTCTTCGTTTCTCGTGCACTTGGTGCCTGAAGTAGGCAGTGCTCTGCAGGGGCTGCAAAGCTGAGGTGATGGGAATATCGTGTCTGCCTAGCCAGACGTGGGCTCATTCGTATGGTCTGCATGCAAGATCAGGTTCTTTAAGGTTTATGAATTTCTCTTTGTACTTGGAACCAGTATGTCATTTGCAGAGTTATGTTTTCTCCATAAGTTCTAAGCAAAATTAACACTCTTTGTTTGATTTTACAAAGTAAGTTAAGCTTTACAGCTTCATTTCTGTCCTTATTTACTTCCCTTGGATGACTTTGATGAGGAATATCCAGGTAGTCTGAATCTACATGAGCTGAAACAAATACTGGTTTTAGTACAGCTGCTTTCATGCAGACAATACCTAAAAATCAAACCACACTGAAACTGCAGGTTTCACTGTTCACCTTAAACATGAGTCAATCACCCATGAAAATGGAAAGATACTCGAAGTTTTTTATTGAGTTACAAACTCTCAGCCACCACAGATAATTGTGGCAGCAGGTTACTCTTTGTCTAGCCTAAAGTAGGTTCAATGACAAAGCTATAGAGTATGGATGCAAAAACTGGGCATGTATTCCAGAAAAGGAATATAGACGTGTCTGAACAAGTTAAGATCACATACCCCTCTAGATGATCTCTGAATGATGCAAGAGTTTTACACTAGAAATATGAAAATAAAGCTTATTGAAATAAGCATAATAATTTAGATTAAATTATTTATTTTATACCATTAACCATCCATTGAGTTCAATCAAAATCTATTCTTTCCTGTAGTTACTTTTTAACCTGCACATTTGTTTAGGTCTTCATTTCTTGGCGGCATTTGCTATCAAAAGAGCCAAAATGGTGGCAGAAAGATATTTTCGTATATTTCTGACTTACCCAAAACAGAAAATACTGAAAATACTGCAAGAAGTTCAAGTATCTCAAGTAATTTCCAGTTTGGCTGACCAAAGAGCTGGGTTGATCACACAGTCTGAATCACTAAACAGAGTGTGATTATCACTCGTTGTTAGTAACAAGTTGCACTCTCATTAAACAATCATTGACTCATTTAGTTGACACAGCTAGAGATTTTAAATAGTTCTTGCTGTGGCAGTTGCACCTCCATGGTTATGAAATTGTTTGTGACTTGCTCTGCTTGACTGCTTGTTTTTCATTGCTTGAGATGGGTGATTTTTTACTGGACACAAGCTGGTACTGTTTACTCCTTTTATCTGAATGACTGACACTTTGAGATTTCTGAATGGGAATTTGACCTGCAATGTATGTTATCAGATGCACAGTAGGCTGCTCTGAAGCTGATGAAAGTTCTTGAATGTATTAATGCATTAATTGTGACCCCATGAATCACAGATAAATAAGGTCTGTGATTAGAGACCTTCCAGTTCTCATATTCCAGACAGTCGCTGGATACACCACCAGCACCAGAACTTATCTCTGTTTATCTGAACTGCAAAGCCCGTTCTGCACCTTAATGGAAATATTTATGCTTCCATTTTAGCTATCCTGGAGAAATGGATTGGAGCACTTCACTCTGCAGCAGTGAGCCAGCGCCAGATGAGAAGCTCTGTGCTCCTGTCTGGGTGGTGTGATTTGATGTTTGCCAGATGCTTTGGAGTCATCCTCACTCCTGGTCAGGTTAGGGTAAAAGCAAGTAAAAGCATTTTATTTACAAAATCCAAACACAGACAACACGGTTATAGAAGTAACAGGGATTACTAGAAATAAAAGTAAACCATGCATGTATTTTCTTTTCCAGGGCTTTCCTTGAAGTCTGGTTGCTGCTAGAAAGCTGTTTAGTCGGTCTCCAAACCTCTGGTACACATTGCAGTCTTTAAATCTTAAATAGAATATTGTAGTTTCAAGGGCAAAGTGGCATTTTCTATCAAGTGTCTTCTTGGGTTAATCAAGGATTCATTCAAACTCACATCCTTTGCTCTTCCAACCCTCTTTCTTCTCAAGCGAAAACATAAACCTTTTCTTACTTGGGAGACAGATTTGACGTACTTATGACAGAATTCTTAACCACCCTTGTGCTTAGTTAAACAACTAATAAGTTATCCACCTCTATAATCCATCAACTTTTCTTTGTGGCCAGTGGATATTAATAAACTTTTCACATCATTTCACACATAGTTCTTCATGAAGAACACATAACTTAACAACAATGCTTGCATGCAAACACCAAAATATATTTAAGGCCGGTGGCTCATTGCAGGCCCTTATTTGTAGTATGAGCAGATTAGGTCTGCCAATAATCAATGATATTAGGAAGATAATTCCAGGTATCTGACCCTCAAGGATCTTTTCTGGGCATACTTGCATGCTGGCCTGATTACACCATGGTTTTCAAGTCTGTCTCTGTTACAAACTGAGCAGTTCCTTCTTGGGGTTGAGTCCTCTTGGAGGAAAAAACTGCCACCCATGGTACTACAAGCAGTTCAGTGACCTGATAGAGCTTCCCACACAGCTCAGAAAGTAAGGTCTTGCCCAGGGAAGCTGGTGTTTAGTGAATCTGTGGCCTTGGTATCCAGAGGCAGGCAGTAAGTGATAAACTCGGAGTGTGCACCAGACTACCATCACCAGTGGTGTGGCAATTTCAGGGGGACCTTCAGTACCACAGTTCTTTCAGGACTGTTGACTCTAAAGTTCAAGCACAAGAAGTCTAGTAGATTTTTACTCTATGTTCTCCCAAATTCATGATGAAAGGAATAGAAATAATAAAGTATGTATCTCTTGTCATTTACGGATATGGGCTTTTTTGGTTGTGGAAAGGACTGGCTAATGACAACCAAATAATTGTGTGGTTTTTAGTGTCTTCATTACTCAATCATTTGCACTTCAGCTGTCCTTGTGAAATTGTATGCACTTTGTTTTTGCAGACTACATACAGAAGGGACCTTAAGCAAACTGCTGCCTTTCATAATGCGCCTCTGCTAGCATTTCAAATGCAGTGATTCATCTGGTGGATCATTTAAATTAACTTCAATAAACAGAGATTTCCAGTAAAACATGGAAATAGAAATGGGAAAGCTCAATCAGCAGCCTAGAGTTTTCCAAAAAGGAAGAATCTAAGTTTATGATTTTTCACCTGTAGCATAGCATGTCCTGCTAATATCAGGAGATATAACCGGAAAAGTTACCTATCATATCTTTATTCTAAGTTTCTCACATATAAGAGTTACATCATTATAATTTAGAGACAAAATATGACTGAGCAGTGAATTTGCCTGGACATTTGGCCACTGCCTTTCCTATAGGGAGGTGAAAGATTTATTTTAAAATTCTGGTTTGTTTTTTTTGTTTGGTTTTTTTTTGTTTGTTTGTTTGGTTGGTTGGTTTGGGGGAGTTTTGGTTGTTTTGTTTTGTTTTATTTTGTTTCTAAAACTTATGTAACTATTAATAGCTAAACGTGGAGAGTGTGAAGAGTATAAGTTCTGAACATCAAGAGGACCATTAAATTGTGATTTATTTTTGCTATCACTTATTAAAAGCTTCAGCTCACTGCAAACTTACAGTTTGAGCTTTGGTGTTGCTGAAATGGCACAATAGAGACTTGCATTCATCACCAAGGTCCTCCCCACTGTGCTGGACACAAAAACTGCCAAGGACTCATCTCCTGTACAAGAACATCTGCTTATTCCACCCCATCATGATAATCCAGCCAAAGAAGTCAGCCTGTGCTCTGTCAATCTGTCATCCATTATCAGATATAATGAATATACCTGATTTTGGCGTCATGTATTTTGCTGATTCTGCTGGTCCTTCAGTTCATCTATCTCAAGCATTAAACCTTTGGACAACTTCTGCTTACTCAAGGACCTAAGAACTTGGAGGAATTGACTATGAAACTTTCTGCCTCAGCTCTCTGACAATGCACAGCAGCTCGTTTTTCAGCTGCATTACACTGGCATGTAAACACACAGAGGGTGACCAGGGAAACGGGGACCTTGCAGCCTCTGCAGATGCCAGAGCGGCTGTCTGCAGGTGCCCATATGGTGATCTCTGCCTGATATTTGTTGCCAGAGATCTCTGAGCATGAAAAGTAAATATAAGCTAGCCTATATTACTGAGATTGGAAGGTGTATTTTATATAAATTCAGTCAAAATGTCCTCAGAAATATTCTGTTAGTTCTTGCAGTTCTTTGTGCTGCTTTATCTGGGTTTGGTATTAATCTGAGTGTGTCAGATGATAGATGAAAAAATGAACAGGCTGCACATGCAGCACCTCCATTGCTGCACTTTTTGTGTGCTTGGAAATGGGCAGCATGCCCAAGAATACTGCAGCACATCCGTGCAGTCAGTGGCTCAGCCTCTCACCACATACTACTGCATTAGATTTGAGGCTTTGTTCTCTGCGGTCAAGCGCATTTCCATCTACCAGGTTTAGTCTTGCTTAGGTAGCAGCAGAAAAACAAAGAAAGAAGCTTTTTTTTTCCTGGCCATATCAAATGAATATAGAGGGCCAAATTATCAGCAAGGAAAAGACCAGCAAAGACAATTAAGCTAAGGGTTTGATCCAATACACCTAATAGAAACTTGATCCTGGGAAGCGGATAATGTTGATCCTGCTTAATGGGAGGAAATTAATAATTTTAATCATATTTTGTACCAAAATAATGTGGTTCAATAAAGAAAAAAAGCTTATGTTATTAAATCAACCAAATTATTTGTAAAGAGGTTAACCGAATAGTGTATTACAGTTCAGTTTCAATTGATCAGATTTCGGGGTTAGGCGGGCTACGTTTCCATATGGTCCTTCACACACACAGCCCAGCCTGTGGTTTTTGATAAGGACAATGTGCATTAGGTCTGCCTCGCTGAGTTTTAGCTACTGGTGCTTCTTTTCCCTCGCCTGTGGGAAGTGGTTCTGCACCTTAGTGGGAGCTAAGACACACATGTGTCTATGTCCCTAGACATATGGAAAAGTCCTCTTTTTCCAGCACAGGTCAGAAGTGGGATTGGTCCCTCAGCTTCAGTGTGACAGCAGCAGGGCTGCACTGCCCCTGTGCCATGGCATTTTGCAGCCTCATGGATTCACCCCAGACTGTCGGTATCTCTGCAGCTGCTGCAGTGACCATCCCCAGCACCAGCCCAACCAGCAGAGAAATGCCTGTTCCTCCAAAGTAGGAGTGAGATACGGAGGTGTGAGGTGACAGCTCATTTTCCCTTCACATGCTCAATCTGAAAGTCTCTGGCTGATCAGTGTCCTTCATCTCCCGTTTTGTGAAATATGTACAGTAGTGACTGTACAAGATAGGCAAGGTCTGATCTTGTTTTCTTCTGCATTTCAGTTCTGAGTAAGAAGCAAGTTGAAAGGTTAAGCGTGTGGAGTATTTTAAAAGTAAATGTTTCAGAAAGGTTTGAGGTGCATGTGCCGTCGAGCCCTTGCAGGTAAATATTTCATAAACCAACCAGATGAAAAGTATGGAGAGGCTTCAAAGTTTTTAAAAATTACAATATTTGGGCTGTACCATTCTATGGGAAATTAAGAATTGGGATATTGTTATGATTCGGCTTAATGGTTTTTAACACCTATGGACCTATTTTGGGTGCTGGGTGACTTCACGTTGAAAATCTATGACCTTTCTGTATTTTTTAGACAATACCTTGCTAATAAAAAAATTTGTGATCACACCAGAAACTGTAGTTATGGTAGTTCTTCATAGAAAGGATATTCAAATTTACTATTTCCTTTAGTAAAATAATGATTAAATCCAAGGATCTTTTTCAGTTTTGAAAAAAACATAGTTTTCAGAAACACCAAGCAACCACCCATACTATCTTCCAGAATATTAGACACTGTTTCTTTTTTGTGTATAACAACACAGTTTGGGAGGCAGGATCTGCTTAAAAGTGGACTTGGAAGGGACTTTGAAAGTGTCCTTTTGTTTGCCATTTTATGAACACTGAAGGACATGCTCTTTGAAGCAATTCTTTGGAAATACTAGAATTGTTGAATGTTTTCCTACCTGACATTAGTTCATTATTTTTACCTAGTTAGTAAAGTTAGATCAGTGTTATATACTGAAGTGAATCAATGAACCATTTTGACACTCAGTTTTATTGTTCTTCATTACCCTGGGAGAAACTCTAAGGAGTTTTTAGGAATTTTACTGTTACCCGTCATGCCTTAGTTGAAGTGGCAAAAATGTCATGTATTGTATTGGAGTGGTTAAACAGTCAAAAACAAAGGATTGTGCACAGTCCAACAAAAAGTCAGGTTTCCTGTCAAATTGCTCAATTGTATTCTCTTTAGTCCATCATGACATCATCATTCAGCAGTTCTCCTGTCATCACACAATCTTGGAAGAAATACAGAACCTGAATTTATATTGCAAAAAAACAAGCCCAGTAAAAGGAAGACTTGCGTTTGTTTGGGAAAAAGAAAAAACAGAAACAAACCAACCATGTTTCAGAGCAGCTTTATCTGTTACAAAGGCACAAAAGGCTGCTTAGGTCCAATTCTTGCTTTTTTCTACCACTGGAGAATTCCAAACGGCATGCGGTTTTTCCCATACGAAGTGCCCTGACTGTGGAATAAAAGCCATAGATCATGCATGGGCAGAGACACGGTGAAGTCAGAGAGCTCTGTGTGGGTGTGCAATAGATCACAGCCCAAAGAACCATATTTCAGGGCCTGCTCAGGGACTGTGTTGCAACGAGGTCTGGGGATGAGGGTGTGCTGGATGCTTCCTGCCTTTGATCACTGCAGATCGGCAGTGGCTGCCAAGCCTGAACAAAGAGGCAGAGCCGATGCAGACCAAAGTCTCAGAGGCCAGCTGCAGAGACCAGAATTATGAGAATTTGGGGAATTCTCAGTATTTTTTTCTTTAGGCATAGGAACTGGGCAAATAAAACTAGCAGCTGCTGTGACAGAAGAAGATGGCCAAAGGAAAGAAGATGCAAATCAAAAAAACCTGGCTACCGAAGCTGGGCTAGTTTTCTGGCTGAAATTGTAAAAGTATGAAAACTAAGGAATGTGTCTCACAGAAGAAAACACTTGAAAACTGTGGTTGTACACTGGAGATCATGGTGAGTTTTGAATGGAGATTTGAAGACACGATAAGGCCAAAAGGGAAAATTCCACAGAGACACAGTAAAATTGCAAAATCTGTTGATCTAAAGCACCTAAGAGCACCCCCTGAAGGGCTGTGTTATATTTTAGCAAAACCAGAAAGTTTTGGGCCACTGCTCCTGTAATGACTTTTAAAAAAATATACTATCACTTTTTGAATTCACATTTTTTAGCCAAAATGTCTAGATGGCCGGTTTAAATACTTGTCTCTTGTGCCAGTATTGCCCTGTAATAAAAATAGCACTTTTCTCTCCTATTTTTCCCTTCATTAGAAATGTATGGACAGGAAGCATAGTCATAATATTCATTCATAGTCATAATATTTGTTAGATTAGTCAAGACTTTCTTTTTCTAGTGTCTTCAACTGAGAGTTGAATACCTCTGACCACCTTAAAAGTCAGCCTCCCAGTTTGCTGGTTTTGAACCTTTATTGATAATGGCTTCCTGGAGCACAAATAAGCAAATTGCCATCAGTACCTTGCTCAATTGAAAAAAAAAAAAAAAAATTCTCTCTGGGTAAATCCTGACAAATATCTTGCCTTTTGTTATAAATGCATTATTTTGACATTTCACTGTTGTCATATGGTCAACTCATATCTGTGTTTTTTCTTCTCTCGAGATATTCCTAGCCATCACAAGCCTCTCTTCTTTGGTCCTGTATTATATTCCCAGGTCTTCCATGTCCTGGAAATAATTAATTTCCACCCATCCACTCTATTTCCACTCTAGTAAAGTATGTAGTTTGTTCTTCTGCATGCTCCCACCTTTTGAGTCGAGTTTTTCATGCAAATATTTATCAGCGTTTGTCGTGTGGCTGAGCATGAAAAGCTCCACTAGCACTCAGACAAGTATCTTCTCTTTGAGCTGTACCAGCTGTCATTTCCTCTTTAACATTCCCAGTCCCGTATGTCTGCTAAAAAGTACAGCCTTTAACTCCTTTCTCCTGTCCTTCACACTCTTTCCTTCTGCTGCCAAATCGGCTTCTTATCTAGCAGCACTCTTGTCTTGCTTTGGTTCCTTTACCACAAACCCTTGTTCTCCTGCCCATCTTCTAACCAGAAGCTCGATCCACGCTGACAGTTATTTCACTTTCTAATATGGCTTCGTAGTAGTTGACTATGTTGGGTGGAAATCCTCTCCTGCCCTACTTTGGATGATCCCTGTGTTATGGAGTTCCTGATGTCTGCATCAACCAGCTCTCTTACCTCCACCTGAAAAACCTGAAATTTGTTTTGGAACGACTTTCAGCACATCCATCACCCACTTCTCTCATCATGTTGACAGTTTCAAAGATGGCAAATTCCGATATCGCCCATCAGATGAGCTGCCTATCCATGAACAGATGTCTTATCCTTCCCTCATCAGCAGACTAGTTTTCATCTCTTCTGTTCCTCTAGTCCTCTTCCTTACCCAGCGATCTGTTCCTGCCCCTTTTTTTTTCATTTCATGCAAGTTCTTTTCCAGTTGCTGAAAAGTTAAACTCACTTGTTGATGATCTGAAAGAGTACTGGTCTCTTCTGATCTGTTTTTATGTTCATGCTTCTTCTTCCCAAACTTATATCTTGTTTTGTTATGGCCCTTTAGGCAGAAATCACGTCAAATATTTTTATTCCCTGCCAGCCTGGAGTCCCTCTTCCAAAGCTTTGGAACACAGGGTTTCAGAAGGTGCTGTGGGTAGGAGTAGGTCTGTCCTAGCACGGGGCAGCTCGCCTGGGATGTCTGACTCAGTCTAGCAACTCTTGGAGCAAATTACCCTCTGTGACTAGGGTGATGCAAAGGCCATTTATCCAACTCCTCCCCAGCCAGCAGGACTGGGCAAAGGTGCAGCAACATTGTGCCACTGGTTTTTGAGATCCAGTCAACATGGGCAGGAGAGGTTGGGAGCAAAGAGTCTCAACACCACCACACAGGTGCGTCTTCTGCACACGTGTGACAACTCTGGCATGTCTTGCACTACACTTCTACTGTAAAAGAGGAGTAAAAATGCATTCTCTCCGTTAAGTTCGACACTGAAACAACTTTTATAATTTTTGTTTAAAAAGTGCTTTAAAAATCCGATCTTTATAGCTATCTTTCCCTATAGTTTTCTGGTATTTGATCTTAATATTGTTTACATTATGAAGGACCAGAGTAAACACTCCATCATGGTCACCATCAAGTGTTTTAGGATTTTTTTAGTTCTTCTCTTAGTAAATTGATATGATGTGTGTTATGAGTCAGGGGATAGATTAGCTGTCCAGAGACTGCTAATGGCTTATCTTTGCTTCATCTTTACACCTTCAGAAAAGCAGCGTACAACACTCTGATACTCAATGTAAATCTTTGACATAAACTATAAGTCAATGGCAATAAATCGCTAATTCTATGTTTTTGAAGGTTAGATCATTTTTCACAGCTCATTATAATTATCACCTTTTAAATTAAAAAGTCTGGATCAAAACAAGTTTTTGTGAAACTCTGCAGTGTTGTTAGCACCTAAACAAAAGCAGTCTAAAGAGACAGAGGTCAGGCTCTCAAAATCAGGGTGAATGTCTTCATTATTACTTCTCCAAGTGAGAAAAAGATGAACCCAAGTATTGTCTCCAGACCACTGAGACAGCAGGCTCAGTCATAACATCCCAGTGGCAAAATAAGAAACCTATGAAGCTGTAAATACAAGCTTCTAAAGAGCATGTGACTCAGAGCTGATGCAAAGATTTCTAATTTCCTGGGTGAATAGGCAGTGTGGTTTCAGCAACATTCCTTCTACATCCACTTCAAATTTAAGGCTCTCTAAACTAGAAATGCCACTGGGAGAGAAAGAACAAAGCTTTGTGGAGTAAGATGCACATCTAAATGTACCTTTCAAGGAGGACTGACTTTTTCATGCAATATGGTAAATTACTCCATTACCTCGAAAAATGTTGTCCTATTCTCCTTTGACATGGTTTCACGCTTCATGCCACTCTGGAGAGTATGACTTTAAAATCCCGCATGTATTTAGTATAATTAAAACAAGTCATCATTACTTGAGGAATATCTGCTTAAGGAATATCTATTTAGGAAGAGAAAGTATTGTGGTTTATACCTTTATTAATATTTCATCTCAGTCTAGAAATCTTGATGTTGGAGCTGCAAAAGCACCTAGATAAGGCAATGACTCAGCTGGCAAAGTTTCCAAAAGACCCAGGCTGTGATATCCCCAGACAAGAATAATCATTCTAAAATAAATATTTAAAAAAAAAAAAAAAAAAAAAAAAAAAAAAAAAAAAAAAACCTGCTGGATAACATTTATTGTTATTTCTGTAAAATTTCTGACCAATTTGAGAGATTAAACTTCTGATTTTGAATATGATCAAGGCTGCTCATGCCTTTTAAAAGAAGTTATGTACATCGTTCAGAGGAACTTAAACTTCACTCCAAAAAAAAAGGGGGAACCTAACATGGTTAGATAACTTATGGTTAACTTACCTCAATCCCATGTTAGGCAAAACCAACCTGAAGAAATTTTTATTTGTGCTGTGGTATGTATCCTGAAATTGTGCTATCTTTCACCCTTCTGGAGTAAATTGTCATATAAAAAAGATCTATTTGAAATACAAAAGCATAGATTCCTTCTCTGGCTCTGAAATTTGATTGAAGAGGACACATTTTGGCAGAAAGTGCATTTCTGTGAAAGAGCCAAATATATGGCCTTTCAGTAGGTCAGCGTTTGTTGGACGCTGGAAGTGCACAGGACACCGCCTTTGTGTCTTTCCTTAGCACCACCAGGAGGGATGCGTTTGGAGATAATGCCTGGAAATGACAGTGGGTGCTGGGGCTTACGGTGGTTGTCACAGACGTAGGCAGCCACCCCTGCTCCTGCCACCAGGATGTGGAAACAGAGGCAAAAGAAAACAATCTAATCAGCAAGAAGTTATAAAAGAGTCAAGAAAAGCAAACACTCAGAACAAAAGATGGCCTCTGCTATAGGTCCCAAAGGTCACGGTTGTTAGCACAATGGAGGAAAGAAATCATAGAGGTAATTTGCTTTATTAATCTTTGGCCCTCATTGCAAATTGATTCTAGATACATCTATTCATTGAATGAAGAAAAAAATGTATTTTGAGTGGGTTAGATGCTGTTACTAAACTTCAGCCAAACATATCAAGACACTGCTAATTTCTTATCTTTGACAAGACTACAGAGTCCTGATATTCAAAAAATAAATGTCCTGGGCCTCTCTTTGCTGCTTCTAGGGCTAAGGATGAGCGTTGAAATTTTTGCTTTAATAAAACCAAAATATTACATCAATATGTAATTATTTTTTTCATGTTAAATGATCATTTTAAACTCTGTTGAGGACTTTGAAATGCTCGAGGCATTATTTGTAGCTCATGTGGAGGAAGCACGTTGTCTTTTGTTTTGCTACCATGCAGACACAGACAGAGGGTGGTGGCTGGGGGGTTGCAGCCATTGATGGGTAATTCGGCAGTGCAGCTAAAGCCCCACTCTCACTTGAGTAACAGATCTCGGACACATTAGCTTGAACTTAGGGATCTGCCCGAAGGTTTTGGAGAAACAAAGCAGAACAAGTAAGAGAAGTCTGGGGTGGTGTAATAAACCTTCATGTAAACACGACTCTCCTGCAGCTGCATCTGAGCGCAGTCAGTCAGAGCCAGTTCAGGTATTTCTGCCTGTGTCCATGTCCTGTCGTTTGGGTGACTCAAGCAACCTCTGGAACAAAGCTTCAGGATAGAAGCGTCACCCAACCAGGCTGACGAAAACGCCAGGTTATTGGCAGTGCTGAGCTGTCTCAGACGCTGTCAGTGCCGGGAAACAACCCCTGAGTCTCTTCATCAGTCAGGACAGCATGGCTGGAGGCCTCAGCCTGAACTGGCTGACGGACATGCTGCTTCCTTCTTTTAATTAAAGACGTTTTAAGGGACCGTGGTAATGGAATTTATACTTATGCAACCACTAGATTTAATTTATACAAAGAGCCTCTCTGTCAGGAAAAATGTGGCAAATAAAATACCAACAATAGGAGGGCTTTTGACTGCAAGGTGTGATAGGTCTGGATTAGAGGCTTCGAACAAGAAACTGGGAGCTTTTCTTTCTTGTTTTGAGAAATATCCTCAGGAATTGTACAGGTTGGTGTGAAGACTTGGAAACGGAGTTCATTGGCAAATGACAAGAGTCCCAAGATCTCTCCAGGTCTGCCTAGGGAAAACTTCTTGCAGGTTCTTGGGTTCAAAGCAGAAGGCAGCCAAAAGGAAGGGAAAGAGTACACTGTTGGAAACTGCACTCTGATTATGGAGATTTTTCCAAAGGGATCTCGCTCAGTGAATGGACCTCGCCCTCTGAGCCAGGGAAGAGAGGAGACAATTGCTTCATACTTCATCTGTCAGGAGCCAGCCAGTATCCTAGGGATAAGACCAGGAAAGCTTCAAGCAACCAACAGCAGCTCTCCAGGGCTTAGTCAGATAAGCCAAGCTATCAGGGACTGGCCCTGCTCCAATAATTAGGTGTTACAGAGAATAGTAGCGACGTTACCACATGGTTTCCCAGTCCTCTCCTATCCCACATTTCTGAGGTCCAGCTCAGAGCTGGTGTCACCTCAAACATTAAGTCCATCCTGGCCAGGTCTCAGCTCTGTCCACTGCATGAAATCAGCCCAGCTTTCAAATCCCTACATAGTCAATAAGTGTAAGAGCAGCAACTTAGGGTGTCATGGTAATTTTGCTTTTTCTACGGTAGGAAGGAAGAGAGGAGGAAGGCAAGGAACCCAACTCAGAGGGATACCTGTGCTTGGGCATCAGGGGATATGAGCCAGAAGGTACCCTGTTCTCCAGTGCTGAACTGCCACCTTCTGAAACCTAGTGGACAGCAAATGGCATCAGCGTGGGAAATTCCAGCAAACAGGTCTCTGATGCTTCCTTTGAACTTTCATTTGCTGTGGTGGGCAGCATCACAGAGAAAAATAGAATCAGCTAAACCTATTTTCTTGGCTTCCGTCCAGCTATTCTAACCTTAATGTTGAATCACGTATTAGTGTTTCTTTAACCAGAATGGCACCAAAGTAACCTTCTGTTCCCTGCTGCCACGGCAGAGTGCTTCCAGAGGCCAGATTTAAACCTTCTGTTCCCAGGACAATTATCTGAGGATGGTTTCAGTGGCAGTGTGGAAGCAAAGAGCTGATACTGCTCTCCATGAAACAGAGACCAGTCAGTCCCACGTTAGACCTCAATGCTTAGAAGGTATCATCAGCCTGACACAGCTTGGTGTTATTTTCTTGCTGTGCAGATTGACTTCAGCTGTTTGACATTTAAGCCGTATTTTGTAGCATTTATCCGAACCCAAGCACATTTGCATTTACCCATCCAGCTATTTTCCCACTGAAAACACTGCCTTTGAGCCTGCTATATTTACCAAAATCCAAGATAACACTGTATCTAGCACAGCCTTATAAATTATCTAGGCTGATTTTAAAAAAAAAAACCTTAAATCTGTTTCTGCTACAAACCAAAGCACACAACATCAACAAGTGTAGCAAAATAAAGAAATCCCAGAGGGAACTACTGCAACAAATAGGACTGATTTCTCCAGTGGAGAGCTCTTTACTCTGAAACCTACCATGATGTGTTCCTGGAAAGGTGCTTTCATAGTGATGTAAGCTACCCTGTGTCTATAAGGTCAACTTGAAAAAAAACCAACTCTAAAAAAAAAAAAAGGCAAACCCCATCCTGGAAACAAATTTACTTTTTCTATGACAGCAATCATTTTTACAATCTGAATGTTTTCTGTAGTTTTGATCAGTATAGTTAGTTAGCTACTTTGCAAGTAATCTCCATATCCACACAAATATCTTTGCAGCAAAATTGAAACCATGGTATTTTTTGGAAATGGAATTTACATTTGTGCAAAAATACTTTTATCCATACATGGAAAAACAAAAAAGCAAACACATCATGGTAATAAGACAGAAAAAATGGATTTACATTGCTCAATCACAAAAGAAGCTGAAGAGTTAGTACAGATCTCATATAAAATCTCTTTGAGTCACGAGATTCCTAATTACTTTGGTGAGCATAGCGGACACCTCAAAAGAATGGATTTTAGAAAATTCCCAGGTGACACGAGAGCAGTACCTTCTACGCTTGCTTTCAGCAAAGTGGAAGCATTTCACCTCTACAGGCACAGAGAGACAGAGTGCACTACACTCACTGTAAATATGAATACCACTTCTTGAACACTTGCATTTCCTTCAGACATGTAGGTGCTTTTTATGTGAGAGATGCTGCACATCTTGCAGGCTGGGGTAGGATAGCCTGATGGCCTGGTGAGCATTTCAGCTCTCCCCAAAGGCCCCCACTGGTGCCAACACAGCAGGCAGGACATGGTAGCCAAATGGCAAGTGTCCCAGCTTGATGATTTTTATGTTGCAGATCTGAAACGAAGCTGCAAATTCATAGTCATAATATTTTTCAGTTGCAAAGAGGTATTTGAGGATTGGGGATCGATAGCTCATTGAATACCACATTTAAAATGTATAAAAATGTTGCTCCTGCTTTACCAGCAGTGTGCAGGTAAACTCATCTGAAATGATTGCCTTAGTATTCAAGGAATAGCTACCCTTAAAATGCACAGCTTAGCCAATATTAGGTTAAGATCCACATTATATTATTCTTAGAACACGAGGCACCATATTTGTGTAGCATAGTATCAGCTGCTTTTAGATACTGAATACTTCTAGCTCTCTGTCTCCTCTTTTTCTTTCCAAACAGATTTCTTATTGAGAAAGGGGGGCAAAATGTGCAGGGCCTGACTGGCATGTGCCAAGCAGCAAACTGTGTCCATTGTCGTAGAAGGAAGGAGACAGGCAAAAACAAACAAAAAACCAACCAAACAAAACAAAACAAAACAAAACAAAAAAGACAAAGCAACGTAAAAGAGAAGCAGGAAACAGAAAAACAAAGGAGTAATGGAAAACGGGACTGGCCAGCACCCCACATTCCCTTATCTTTGCAACAAGCAGATCATAAACATATGTATGCACTTTATGCAAACAAAGAGGGACCCAAAATAGAGATGCAGTAAACAGGAGAAACAACATCCCACTCACAACACTCTTGGGGACAGCTGCCATAAGAGCAGTTCCCAGTGACTTCAGGGCATTTGTTTGTGCACAGCTGATGTCCCAGAAGGAGAAATGTGGCAGGGAGAAAGCGTCAGTCATAGCTTCTCCAATTATGCAGCAAAAATATCTATCTAAAAAATATGCCAGGCTCCCTAGAAACTCCCCCTTCACTCCCCTCATTCTTGTAATATCCAGCAACATCACTCACACCCTGTTGGGCTGCCCCTGGGGCAGGAGCCCTCAGAAACAGGGTTGCCTCCAAAACAGCTGCTTTTGGTATGCATTGCAGCTCTTTTAAAGGAAAATGCTCTAATTCAGCCGCCACAGGAAAGGAATAATGTGAGACATCTCCACTTGACCTTATGAACTAATTTTGTTGGGATGCTGGGACTGGTACCAGCTCTTCATTCCCTCCATTGTTTCTGGCCACAAGCAAAGGCTACATCATTAAAAGTGCTGCTCCTTAAATTTCTTGTCACTTCAGCTCCCTTTTTGAAAGCCTAGCTTGTCTGTTTTGCTCGTTTACCAAAAATAAATGCAACTGAAGCAAAAGTCAGTGCTAATGTCCCTCTTGCACTGGCTACCCATGCCTTGTCTGACTTAGGTTACTTGCAGGGGGATAAAAGCCCCATGTTGTGGCTGGTAGCTTTGTCTCCAGCAGACTCAGGGGAAAAACCATATTGGCCTAAGAATGAGATCAGCTGTTCCATTCCTTGGTCTAATACAAAAAAAAAGGTAAAATGTAAATAATTTTATATAATTGTTCTTGTTTGTTTTAAATAATGATAAACAAACTTTTCTGCTTCTCTTTTTCTCTTTTTCTCTTTTTCTTCTTTTTCTTTTTCTTTTTCTTTTTCTTTTTCTTTTTCTTTTTCTTTTTCTTTTTCTTTTTCTTTTTCTTTTTCTTTTCTTTTTCTTTTTCTTTTTCTTTCTTTTTCTTTTTCTTTCTTTTTCTTTTTCTTCTTTTCTTTTTTCCTTTTTTTTCCTTTTGTTTTGGATTTTTTTTTAATTGCTGTTTTGTTTTGTTCTTTTCTTTTTTCTCTTCTTCTTCCCCCTTCCATTTTTCTTTTGTTTCTTTGTCTTTTTCTTTTCCATTTTTAAAAATTAGTATAATGTTGCTGACCTGGAATATTCCCTTTGTGCAAAACCAGGAACACCCTGATTATTTTTCCCAACTTCAAGACTTTATAGAGGAACCTCACAGACAGGATTCATTTGGAAGAAAGGTTGATGCTGTTCCACAGTTCTGCACAGGACAAGAGTGAGGGTCCACTTATGGTATACTGACCTGGGGTATTCACCAGCAAGGAGATGCTGAATTGACTTGTGAGAGGGCAGAGGGGGAGGTGGATTCCTTGTTAATATATTCAGAGTGCAAAAAATCTTGTTACAGAGGCAGTGATGTAATTGAAACCCAGCTCACTTATTCACCTTAGGCTTTGCCTGCAGGTGTGCTATTTCGCTGGCAAACCAACACCAGCCTCTGTATTTCCCCACACCTGCAGGTAAGTGTTTATGCCCTTGCTTCTTGAGAAAAGGTTCAGCCTTGAAAATGAGCCAGTACTTAAGGAGTCTTGGTCTTTTCAGGAGCCCCTCACAGAGGGCAGATGTTTTTATGCTTTCAGTAACATTGTCACTCCTTCCAGGTTTCTGCAGGATCCTGTTTGTATTAAGTGGGTCTTCCAATAATAAATGAATCCTATTGCTCTGAACTGAAAGCAGTTGGCCTTTCTTCTGTGCAGCTCCTGAAAAAGTGCCAAAGGACCTCATTGCTCCACTTTACATAGCTTGACTATATTTAGTATGTGCTATACCACAAACTCTAATATAGCCAGTGAATCTTGCCTTTTGTTCAAGAGATGCAGACTATTGTCTCAACCAGGGGCACCTTAACGTGTCTTCACATCTCCTCGATTTCCACTTCATCTTTCTTCCTAAACCTTCAATGCTGTGTCTGGCATAACAGCAAGGTCACCAGTTCATACACTGTTTGGAATACAGGACAAAACTCTAGTAAGACTTTTTTACTAAAAGGCATATTAAGAATCATCTTGGCAGTCTTCTTCCCCACAGTTTTTTTCTGTTTATTGAGAGGATATAAGTGAGCTGTTAAGATGTGAATTGGTTTCTTCATTGAACTGGGAGAGTTTTTGAGGGCAATCACTACATGCTGGTTCACCACTTGCTGTTTTGTGGTGTTTCATAATAAAGAGATCTCATTTTTGAAAAAATGAAGCAAAAAATGTGCTTGAAAACATGAAAATTGGGAGTTTTTCACTATAATTTTTTTTTCAATTACGTTACATTTATTGGTGAAAATTGAATCATTTTGTGGGAATCTGTTCAGACTCCTATGGAACTCCAATGGAAATCAGGTAATGTTTCTGTTTACTTAGACATCTGAACTTGACATATTTCTTGCTACATTTTGGAAAAGTTGCAGTGACCATTGTGCTGTTAAGCACTGACAAGTTGTCTTGTCTTTAGCTGGATGGTCCCAGAGCCCAGTGATCCCAAATTAACAAACTAGCATTTCAATGGTCTTGTAGATGCGGTCTGGGAATTCACAGTCTATAATGCTTTAGTTTTTAGAAGCTTTGAATGTTTTAAAAAGATGGAAGTTATTGTGATTTCTGGAATCTGGAAATTTTCAAAAGGCAGTTCAGCCATGGCTTGCATGACCTTGAGTGCTCATAAAATATGGAGTGGTTTGGCTTGGAAGGAACCTTAAAAATAATCTAGTTCCAATTCCTGCACCACAGGCAGGGACACCTTCCCCTAAACCAATGTGCTCAATGTCCTATCCCACCTGGCTATGAGCAAGAGAAGGTCTGGAAAGGTGGACCATATGGTGCAATAATTTGGGATCCAACTTGCTGGTTTTTGTATAAGGGGGGAGAGCTAGTTAAGCACCATTTAGCACATTTTACGTTTTTTACTGTTTGTAAGTGGAATTTATGAAAGATCTTCCCAGAAATGGGTTCACAGACAGAGATTCCCAATGTGGCACATTTGGAAAACACCTTGAAAATAATTACTGTGACAAAATTAGAAGCTCTGCTAAGAAACTTAACAGTGTATTTCAGCAGCTGGCACTGTCTTCTGATATATTGGAAGTTCAAAACCTCAACTATGCTCACAGTGGGAAGTTGACCCTTTCCAGTTGCTCCCAGCTTCTCTTTCTGAAGCATTACCATTAAAAGGACTGTGGCAGTTTCAGCACATCTGTGCTTATGATTTTAACACCAAAATCCCTCTATTCAAATTTTATCTTTAGTAGCTGAGGAAATGCACAAATAGAAGCAGATGTCTTATGTGAAAAAATATTACCAGAAACTTAGGAACCAGTCCAGATTCTTCGGGAATCCATGTTTTTTCTGTTGAGTTTGCATGGTCCTGCTTTTTGCACAATACTATTAAAGGGAAATTGTGCTTGCTTTTGAACCAGAAAATATTAGTGCACTTGGAGCCAATGCGAAAATGATGCTGCATTTAGGAGACACACGTCCCTCTTTTAGAAAGTGAGATCTTTGTCTCTGCAGAGAAGGCAGTGTCGGGTTGCTGCTGCCTGGGAGGGGGACAGCTTTAACCTGCCAAAGAGCCAGCCCTTTGGGTGGCTCAGGAATTTCAGTGACGGGTTTGGGACAAAGCCGTGCTCATTCTTTGGCTTGTAGCAGTGCCCACATGATGCATGAAACTACTGAAGATGAAGAAGATAAAATGGAAAAGGCAAGGCCATTTAAGAGCGTACAAGTAAGTGTTCCCGTAATCATCAAATAACTGTAAAGTGTCAGAAGTTCCAGAAGTTGAGAAGAAGATATTAGAGATAGCACTGTTCAAAGAAGAATGACATGTGTTTTCCAAAATTTTATTCTGTTCCTTGG
>VWZT01016566.1:0-24904 GCA_013397055.1 Pachycephala philippinensis | reverse complement strand
TCTCAGCCTCGGGCAGGGAGCATCCACACACATAGTTACCCCAGCTCAGCCAGCAAACAGCAGCTTTCTGATGAGTGCCAGTGAAATCCGACTGCTGATGGCTTTTTTTCTGTCCAGAGCCATAACTGAAACAAAGTGACCTTCCACTAGGAGAGTTTACTTCTGAATCGACCATTGGAAAGAGAAGACGACATGTGGCATATGAGCCTGATGAGACCTGAACTATAAAATACCTTACAACCGGGTTACACTGATGGCTTTGACCTGGGCCACAGTGTCCTTATATAAAATAATTTCCTTTTGTCACATAGGATTTTACTTATGAACAAAAAAAAAAAAACCAAAACCCAAGCCACTTTTTCTTTAAAAAGCACTTATCTGGCAGAGCTCATCTGAGCTTGATAAGCATACGGCAGCACTTAAGGCACAGCTATGACTGGTGACAGGCAAAAACCCAACTGAGTTAGTATCAAGATATTCCTGATCTTCCTACAATGATTCTGTCTGGAGATGGGTTGAGCAGGAGCTTAGATGTGCCTTGTAATCCTCAGTAAGTCCTTGGAGCAGTCTTCTTCCCTGGGCTTGCTGTCGGAGTGCTGTGGGCACGGAGCTCCCCTAGTCCTTGCTGCCAAAGTGGCACCTTCAACATCCTGAGCACATGAAGGCACGGTGCTGCTGCTCCTGCTCCTCAGGACTCTGCCCCGTCACTGGGAACAGCAGCATGAGTGACACTGACAGAAAATCACGTCACTGCACTCCCCGGGAAATGTGAACCTCATGCTCCCAACACAAAATTACAATTTTCAGAGTGATGAGCAAAACTGCCACTGTCACATATATGCATTTAAGAGGCTTTCAGGTCACAGGACAGATACACAGTGGCACAGTGTGTTAGTGAAGACAGCATCTGAGTAATCTCATAACAAATCGGTTGCAGATAAAACACAAAACAAATCAAAGTGACTTGTTATGTAAACCTGGGATTTTTCTTGCTTGTTGCTGGCCTGCTGTTACCCAGCTACTGCCTGGTGAGAGAAACAATCACAGGTGAGAGTGATTTCTTCCAGCACATTAATTCATTATGCATATAATAAATACCAGTCTTCATTTAGATTCTGGGAAGTTGGTACTGTAATTGAAAGCTCATGATTTCCTATCACCCACACCTAGATACACATGATCCAACCCAAACATGCATTCTGTTTTGGTGAGTTACTTGTCTTAAAAAGGGTTCCTTTTAGCACATGTCTTGTGGTGCTTTTTCTTTGCGTCTACCAAAAGAAAGATTATGCATCCTTGCTCTGGAAGGCAACCACACATTTTTTCCTTAACGTCTTTCTTTCTTGCCACAATAGCTGGGGTTAGGGAGCTACAACACATAGACAGGAGGAATTTTGGGTTTGTTGATGTTTAATCGATACCTTAATTCGGGGTTTGCATAGGATTTGTTTTTTCTGTTGATTTTCCATAGTATCTTGCACTTGTGGTATCGTTAATATTGCCAATATTAGAAATGTCTGGTACTGAAAATGTTGAAAAGTTGGAACTAAAAACAAAAGGTCTACAGAAAGATAAATACACCTGAAGGTGTACAGAAATCTTCAGATAATTTTTGTGTCTCAAAATTCAAATCAACATAAATCCAGGTATTTTCAGCATGAGATGAAATTAAAAGTAGGAATACTCATGCTGAGTTCTTAAGGTAACAAGAAAATTGTTCCAATATTGCATTATTGTCTCAAACAAGTTGGCCAAGCTTACTACACTACATGCTGCTAGATGTAGATTTTCATGAGATTATTTTTTCTCCTTTATTTCAGAGTCTCTTTTAATTTAAGACTCTGGTTTCCTTCACTTCAGCCAAGTAAGAAAGACTAGTGCAGCTTTTTATCTGTCACTGTTATACAAAATGTCCTAAAATATATATTACCCACCAGACCTATGTAAAAATGAGGTCATGTTCATGACTTTAATATACTTGGATTTTTCATTAAAGTTCTATTTGCTAAGAAGTAGGTCTCTTCAATTTGCTTCCCAGACCAAACTTTGGGAGAAAAAAATGCCATGTTGAAATTGAATGGAATTTGTAACTTCGCAGAATTCTCAATTTGAAAGGCATTCTGCAAAATGCATGGCACTTCCACAGAGAGAGAAACCCAAGAATACACTCTGTGATCTTCACAAAATATTTTCTTTTTGTAAAATAGAAAGTGAGAAGCAGTGTATTATCAGGCACTTGAGAAGTGCTATAACAACTTACTAATGCAAGCCCCTGCTTTAATGCAGTTATAAAATGGACCTGTATATCTATAAAAAGAATAAGTAAAAAGGATAAAAGCTCATTGAATAATTTCCAAGTCTGCATCACAATGAGCTTATGTTATTCACTATAATTATGAAGCCATAATCAGAGAATAATGATTCACCACTAAACCATCAGAGTTCTTGAGATTACAGGGCAGTTAACAAGGGAATAAAGGATAAAGGAATCTGGGAACTGCCCCACAAGAAAAAGAAATCCTCCTTCTTATCTAGTGTTTTGGGTCATGGACTGTATAATACTTCAAAATCTCACCTACGCATACTTAAGGTTAAAAAATATATATAATACTAAGCAATTTTATTCTGACTCAGGAAGTTTTATAGCTGAGTAAAACACTGGTCATTGTTATTTTTCAAAATGAATGGTACTTTTTCAGCAGTAGAAGTCTTTTATCCCAGATCATTGCGTGTTTGAGCACTTTGCATGAAAGTTTATGACCTGTTCTGTTCAACTTCATCGTTGCTATACCATCTCTGAATCTTCTCATCCCTTTTTAGAATAAATACTGTGTCTGAAAGACCTCCCTGGTGTATACTTACTGTTATCTCTCAGACCTTTCTCAAGGCTTTCTAAGGCTTTTTTTTTTCCTTGAGAAAAACTCTTTCGACTTATTTACAGTGCATGACCATTTGCCACTCCACTCATGCAATCTCTTTGATGTATTTGAGGCAAATACAAGTTCCTGACACTGCATTATTGAAATCCCCTCGCTGCCCATTTAGTTTAATAGCTAATAACTCCTGTAATGCATGAAATGAAATTTTCACTAGTTTTAAAGAAGTGATAAACAGTTTGAAGTGCAAATTGAGGTATTTGGTGCCAAAGTCCTTCTGTAGACACCTTAATCACAACCGGTTGTAGTGTTGAACTTAATTGAAACTGAAACCAATGCAGGCTTTTTGAAGTAGAAAAACCACTGCAATAATGGTTGTGGACAATTAGTATAAAAACGTGTGCTCCCTCTTGCCAAATGACACATTTACTTCTGTACAGTAATATCATTGCTCGACTTCACAGTAAGGTTTATTAGCTATTTTTCTGCAATGGCACATCTGCCATTATGAGGAAGTACTGAAATATGAGTCTGCTTTCAGGGAACTAAGGATCTTATATGATCAGTCACTTAGGCAGAAGTAGAGGGAAGAATTTCAAGACCCTTCTCATCTTTCGTTAGAGCTACTAAACTGAAAATACCAGTCACTGATCTGGGAATCCACCATCTCTTACTTTAGTGTTTCTAATGGTGTTCTTCTTCTCAAAGAGTACAATTAAGGCCTACAAAATCACTTGACACAATTAATATTTTTCCAGTCTCATGATCTGTTAACAAAAAAGTGAGCCGGCCATTGTAATTTTATTTTCTCTCTGAGAGAAGCCATCAAGCCAGACCTGATGTCACTGGAAATTTTCTGGGTGGGTGGTTGTCTTTTGCTTAGTGCAGTGTCTGGTGTGTGGGAGGCTAAGGCTCTTAAGTGCTGTCATTACACTGAGTCACTTAAGCTGTAAGAAAAAGGTAAATCTTTTTGGTAGGAATGCTGCTGATGTGGAGGGAAATTAAGTGATATGTGTGGTCCCACTATAGGAAAGCGCTTAAACAAGAAGGCCACACCTATCTTCTGACCAGCCCTCTGGGCACTGGAAAGAAGCTGGTGTCATGCTGAAGCTGGGACGGTGGTTCCACGTGCCTCAGGTGGAAGGAGTGAAATGGAAGACTCAGGGCCAGAGAAATGCTGGTGCAGTTGTAGCTCTGCTGAATGTGCGTGCTAGGAAGCACGTGTAGCCACCCACATATAAGCAGACTTCTGGCTTTTTTAATAGTGGCGTCTATAAATAAGAGGGGTGAAAGAGATTTACTTATTTTTGTATGTGTCTGGGAACACACTAGAATATTGTACATTCCTGTGATAATTCTGATCGTTGCCCAAAATTTCCCAGTTGTCTTCAGAAAGGGAAGGCTACTACTCCCAGTGTTAACAGCAGCAATAACTTCTAACCAATATGACAGCCATGAGCAGAAGATGAAAGGAAAATATGTTAAGAAATCACGAGCTGACTTCAGGAGGTAAAATAATGAGTCAACCATGAGAAATTAAGGTCATGAAATGCTTGCCTGCATCTTACTCAGGGAGTTGCCTAGAAGGTTAGCAGTGAAACCTGAAACTGTATGAAACTGACTCGGTTTTATACCACATTGCAGCTCTGAAAATCACAGCAGATTTCCCAAAACAGGCCACAAAAGGCATGCAGGAAAGCTGTGTGGTGCCATGACTCTTTCAGCCAGCAGAGACCACAGCTGTGTGTCCAAGGGCTCCACGGAAGCACGGCGTGGCTCCGGCTGGCCACCACACAGCTGTGTCTGCACGACCTGAGCCAGGAGGCCCTGCTGATAGACCACAGTGCTGTGTGCTGCTGTCCAAACGAGTCATGAAAGAGGAGCCGGCAACCAGGCAAAAATACAGCGCAATGAAATGCTTGCATAAGTTTGGATGTGAGGCAATAAGACAACCTCAATAATTTTTTTGTTCATGGGATCCTACAACAGCATCTTCCAGTAACCTGCATCTGCTTCCTGGCACAGCTTTTTGGCAGACTCTGTTTCCCTTTCTATTAATGAGGGACTTCTTTCTGCTGAGGCCAAAACACTCTACCTTTGCTGAGACACTGATAGCTGAAATAAAGTAAGCCCTTTCTCTCCCATGGTCAGAACAATCCTTGAAACTTTTCATCATCATAGCATGTTTCTTTGAGACCCATGTCTGTTACCTTCCTCCAAAACCTTTATTAGATCTCAACAAACTCTGAAAAGATAGAGAAGGAAGGGTTAATTTTCCATGTGTTGGTAACTTCCAGCAAAGTTGTGTACCTCTAGATCTGTTTAGACTGTGCTCAGCAGGAAACCACGCACTTCAAATTGGGAATAAAATAATTCATCCTAAAATAAGTGATCTAAAATAGGTCAAGTGAATCATGGGGTAGAAGCATCTGTTTTGTTCAGTTGACTACAGATGGTTGCCCCCTCCCAAATCCAAGAGATGTTTGCAAATGAGACCCACCTACTCTCACTCCCTTCAGATGCATCTGCATTAGAAGTATAGGGAAACCTAATTTGTCCCCATGCAAACCACATTTGATTTGAAATAGTATAGATATTATCTTGTGTTTCTGTGCCTGTTCTTTAAAGGCTAGGTAATACCATCCCAACCTTCTACTACCCCCCAATTTATTTGGCTGGGCACATAACTGCACAAATTGACTTTTTTGCAGGTGTGCATAAACTGGGATTTTGTACTACTCGGTTTATGAGCACAGTTTGGAAGTAGCTTGAGAAATATCTGCCAAGCAAATCACGTGTCAGACACAGACCTAAATAACCTCTTACTCCCTTCATTAACTGTGCCTTGTCTGTAGATAAGTTAGAGGAACATATCAAACAATGTTTGATTCTCCTGAACCACCTTTTCTGATCAGGTGTTACTATCCTTCAAACTGAGCTCAGGAGTTTGTCAGTGGTAGATTTTAGGCTTTTCACAGATGTCAGGTCTTTTTGCAAAAAGCAGAGGACTGTTCTGAGCTTTCCTTGACATCACTGATGTTGTTTTGCTTTTTATTTCTAAGCAGATTACTTTCTTTTGGTCTCTTCTTTTGTTGCAATAGGTAATTTCTTCATAATTAATGTGTAAAGGACCTGCTGGCAGTCATTCCAGAGGGCCCTGGTGAACAAATGATAGAGTCTTATCATATGCAGATTTGGACTTTTTATATTCGTCAGCTTATTCACTTCATTTTTCACCTGTGCCAGTAGTGTGGGAAAATGAAATCCATTTGAAATCCAAATCCAAATCCAAATGAAAAGTCGTCCATAAGATATGAGATATAATTTTTTCTTTTCCTTCTTGGATGTGATATTATTGCTTATTTTTTAACTCACTATACTGAATATATTTTTATACTCTTTTATTACCTCAGTGTCAGTTTATAAAAAGAAAACTTCTAATTACTCATGTGCATGTGTACATGTCTTGAAATAATATATTCATGTGTAGATCAGTTATTTTCCGAAGAAGAGCATCTAAGACCCGAGTTATCAGTACAGGCACTTAGATTACTTTCTACAGAAATTGAATATATAGTATTCTATATATTTTATATATTCTGTATAGTATTCAGGAAATAGTCACTTCCTGATGGTTCAAATTGTTTAATGCCAACGTTAAAGATAGTCCCTTAAAACAACCCCTATTATTTCCTATTTTAAGAAAGAGAGTTTAATATATCTTAAAAACTTTCATCCTTTCTGAATCTTTAATGTCTTTAACATGACTTGAACAAGAGTTCAGAACCTGATTCCCAGTACCGACCTCAGAATTTCTTGTTCTGCAGATCACAGAAGGGAAATAAAAGTGCCTGCCAATAGCACTCATCTCTTAAACCCTTCACCTTTTAACACTAGAGAGAAGCAGCATTTCAGATTATGCAGGCCATTGAATTTCCCTTCTGTCATTAGAACAGAAGCTTTCTGCAACACCTGCTGACCAATACCCAAGCAGTGCTTACACATCATGACCATTCTTGCACACATGAATTTCTATAACAGTTCATATGAAGAAGAAAGAAGGTATGATCACACCCCCTGTTGGTAACCAATTGATTAGAAATGAAATTCGTTTTTCAGTAACAACTCATCTTGTCGGTAGTTTTGTGTCAAATATTTGGTGTTCATTTGCAGCAGGCCCTTATTTCCATGTCCTTCCCTGGCTCCTTCATGTTCCCTCTTTTTCAGACCAAAATCATTATGAAAAGCATTTTGAATCATTTTTGCCTGTAAGTTTAGCCAATAAATCATCCCCCACACAAAAGTTCTGCAGAGTTCGGTCCTTTGTTCCCATGTGCAGCTGTGAAGAAAGCTTTGATTCCAGCATGGGGAAGCATGAGATAATATGATGTTTATAGAGCACAATGGCATAAAATGTAGGAAATCATCCTTTACTAAATACAAAACATTGTATTTGTTAGTAATTTAATTATGATTTCAGAAATGAATTTTTAGTGATGGAGAGAGGACAACATTACTAAGTAATTAGGGAAATGAGAAACCTGTACTTATTCAAATAAGCCCAGCCCTTCTGTTTCCTGGATGACAAAACATTATGGAAATATGATTTCATAAGGTATGCTAATTTTTTTGGAAATGTGGGAGAGAATTGTCGAACCAAACATGAAAAAAAAATTGGCATTTTAGTGGGGCTACATTAGTCTGTTTACAGACATTCTGAAAAACACCTGCAGTTTCAATTTTGACCACTATTCACTAGAATACACACTTTCTTTTTTAGCTGTAAACATGTTAAACAACACACAGACAATGAAACAAATGGAATATAAAATGAAAGCGAACACCTCATTGAATTCAATTTTTTTAACAGTTAGCTAAAGCTATATATTTTCTCATAAACTAAACAATGCATTAGAATAGCACAGTTTCACTTCAGAAAGCTTACAGTTAATATCTTAAATGGAATATATGCTATTGAATTAATACTTTCTTAAACCAGATCTTTTCAGTTAAATGTAATTTGCATTGTTTTACTTTATGACACTGTTATTAATTATACTACTGCAACTATATTTTTATCTGATCCTAGTACCTAATGCTCACAAGACATATTTTATTTCTGTTTAATTCCTGTTGGTCTAAAGTCTCCATTGTTTATAATTCTTGATTCTACAAAAGCCATGGCTGTCATAATTTCTAAATAAAGTTAAAAACAAAAGGAATTTAAAGTTTTCTTGCTGCTATTGTTCTTACTCAAACAGGGTGATAAAAATGATGTTACAGATAACTAAATGTGTCATTTATTTACAAGAAACTATCTCTATAAATGAGTATAGCACTGAGCTATAATTGCCTGCAAATATGCATGAGAAAAATCTACATAACCAAATCCATTCATTGGCAATCACAAGAAAGAGTCCAAGCTGAGCAGTCTCAAGAGCTTCATTATTTCTACGCTGAATACAGAAACAGGAAATGAATGGGGTGGTTATATAAATGAGCGCAATACTTTGGGCAGAATGAAATTCACATGATTAGGCTGAACATTATACAAGTAGATCTACTGACTTCATAAATGACATACAGACGTAATTAGGATTTCCCAATCCTTGTTTATTAAACTGTCCCTAAACTAGAGATCCGTAAAACAAAGCCCCAAGTGGTGAGATGCAGTTTGGTAATATATATATGTGCAGTTTTATGCGCATACTACAAAAAGTTGTGTTCAAATTTTGATTTTAAGTGGGACTTTTTAGACATCTTAGAAGAACTAAAACGTTTTTAAAACCCCACACATTATGAATTTATGGATGTTTAGTTATATCACCCATACAAAATTTTAAAGTAGATTTTATAACCATATTTTCACCATGCTTAAATCTTAATGCACAAATAGAAAGAGTAGTAAATGAGGCAAATTGTAATTAACACTACCTTTGCTGAACTATTTTCTTTTTCAGTTTTTATTTGTTTGTTGGTTTTTTTGGTTTTTCTTGGGGGGGAGTGGGTTTTTTTGTAATTGTTGGATTTTTTTGAAAATTCCCGAGCTGTACTTTGGTTATCCAACTCAGAAAAGCTCTCTCATCTCTGAACTCCACAGAAAATGCCTATAAAAAATATATATATATATAATTGAAAGAGTAGTCAGATTTTCTGTCATGTCTGACTTGGGAACAAACAGTACAAAGTGTTTTCTCATTACGTGGAACACAAGGATTCAATAAAAAAGGGAATTGGCCAGTGGGTAGCAGTTCCAGAACATAAAACGTTGATGTTTCAAAATTTGTTTTTATTCTGGTTTAGAATAGAAAAGAAACCATGCAAACATTTTGGAAAGGAATTCTGTTGAAACACTCCTTCTTAAATTGAAAAGGACTGTTTTCTTAATTTCTTTTTCAATGAAAATGAGCTTTGAGTTGAAAACTGTAGTGATCCCCTGACACCTCTGCAAAATGTGGGCTTTGGCAAAATATTAAAATTCAGCAAAAAATAAAATAAAATGTGAAAGCATATGTCATCAAATTTTCTAGTGATTTCTAAGACAAAGTAATCAGCAGAAGCTCACTGATTACTCTTATCATAGCAATCTTGAAGTATTACAGCATCTTGTCTTAGGATTTTAACCTAATCACTAAAAATGATAAACTTTGAATCCTTTTTTACTTTAAGGAAAGGGTGGACACCATCCAGGTAGAACAAACACAGTCCCTAATTTCCACTCAGCTATTTGGCCAAAATATGAATGCTGTTGTCATCAACCTTTTCCACATGGGGATGATACTACTCAAATATAATGACAGTGTGATGAGAAGATGTTTACTTTATGACTTTTTTTAGCACTGCTATTCTTTTTAATAGACCAGAAGCTGTTTTACCACAGGAAGTTGGTCACTTTAACCTGCTCACCATTAATTACATCTGCTCAGCACCTTCCTGTAAAGAAGAAAGCTCTCTGCTAATATGTTCCAACAATTTGAACGCTCTTCATGGAGTCATACAATTTTAGTCAGGCAGCATATGTCATTTTTTTTGTTTCTGATAATTTTTGATCAATAACTTGAGAAGCATGGTGTCTCAGGTGGATTCAGCTGTCAGAGCCAAGATCTGGTGCAGCCCCATAGTGTTAGATGTGCATGATGGCTCTCAGGGGTCTCATGCCAGAGGCCAGGGTCCAGGTGTCATCACGTAAACAGGAGGGCCCATGGCACTGTAGTGAAGCTGCAGGGAACATCTCATAGTGGGGATGTGGCTGTCCTCAGGTACACCATGGTATTCCATGAGCAAAGGAGACCTGATTCAACAGGGGATCCAGGAAACTGGCAAGACTTCCTCCTAGCCTGGGAGTCTAAATTAGGTGCCTGAACCTAGTCAGACAGTACATTGTGGTAATTCCTAGGACTTAATTCCCCATCACTCCCCTCAAAAAGCCTCACAACAGAAAGACTGCATACTTCCTTTCTTGTTCTTTTCCACTGGCAACAGTTGCTGGCCTCTGACTGAAACAGCAGAAGGATAAATAAGACCTTGGCAGACCCCATGCAACTCCATCTTCATGCTCTTTGCTAATGGATGTATCTTCAAACCCAGGGCACAGGGTATCAATATTCAATCTGCACAGAGATCCGAGTAATTTATCGCCTTTGCATGCATCAGTTAGCAAATGTTTCAGAACTGCAAGGCTCCCTGCCACCAAAAAATTTTCATCCTTGCCTTTCTAATGAAAAGTGGCCTCAAACTGTTAGGTGTGGTGGGTAACAGCTTTTGAAACTATTTTTTCTTTAACGAATCTCCTCAACTGATGTTGATGATGTTCAGATCTTGGGTACAAATCATTGCTCTTTCTTAGAATCCCATTGAATCTGTTGGCCTTAGTCACGGTACCAAAGAAAAATACATGAAAAAGAATACAAGATTCAGTGTGATCACAGCTACGGCTTGCAACCTCATCAGCTGCTCTAGAGAACATTTTACAAGAAGCAGAACTTCAGAATAATTTCCTTTTTGTCCTCCAGTTCAAAGACATTAAGGGACTTAAACCTCAGACGTTCTTTCTAACCACATACTCTTGTGGGCTACTTTGAGCATTAAGATTTCCTTCTGTAATTTGTAGACTTCTCTACGTGGATTTATGTAATTAGTAGCAATGATTAGACTACACGTTTTTTAATTCAGTGTTACTTTGAAATGGATCTGCATCACATATGCAGCATATTTTAATACATTTAGTGAATACCACAGTCCTTCCCAGGGCTCAGCCAGGGAAGTGTGAGGTGGGTACTTAGCAGTTTTATTTCAATACATATTTTATAGGTGTTGCATAAACCCCAAGAAGTATTTGGTTTTGTCCCTTCAAAGGAACAAGAAGATATAATTTCAGTCTGTAAAGATGAGATGAGCCACTGGCCATTGTGAGTTAACTGGTGCAAGACAAAGAAATGTATCTGGGTGGCATCTGGACAGTGGAAATATATTTGGGAACTGCTGCTGCCCATATGAGCTGCAAGTCACTTTCTGGTAAGACTAAGCCACTGAACAGGACTGTATGAAGGATAATATACTGTTATCTGACTAAGTTATGCTTTTGGAAAGATGCTGGTATCTAGTGAAGGTCAGGCTCTAGGGAATTCCATCACTAGACTGGATTTAGACTAATTTCTGCATTTAGTTGTAACTGACACCAGTTAGCCATCTTTGTCAGCCACTGACATTACTGACAGTGTTGTATGTAATTTTGCAGAATATTTGTATTCATAAAAACATGATGAGACAGTTCTCACTCGTATTTTACAGTGCATTTTAAAAAAAGTGTATACACCACCCCGAGGGATTACATGTTACCAAGAACCAGCTACCATACAACGAAAATGCTAAGGCCCAGGTAAGAGATTTATATATTACCATGGAACCCAGAATCTCAGTTCTGAAGGAAGTCTCCTTGTTTACAGCTGTTGCAGACAAGCAATATGAACTCTGTCATAAATGCAAATAAATTAGGAGTATAATGGCTGTCCTAACCCAGGCCAGGCTTCAAAGCAAGATAGTGGCAAGATGCTCCTTGAAAAATATCTGTAAGGCAGAGAAGGCTCCCTGATCTTGAAGAAAAGATAGGTAGGTATCACAAAGACTGTATTTCATCCTGGAAAGACACGCAGTTGTTTCTCTCACTGCCTTATGCTCAAGCGTATAAAAAAGAGGATTGGTGGAGTTTCCTGGAGAAGGAGCGAAAGAATCCTCAGGAATACAAAGAATGTAGTATTAAAATATAGAACGCTTGGATTAAAATTAAGCATTCTGAATTTAAACATGCTATTGTAGCTTCCACTCTCTGGTCTTTAAACAATTTTTTTCCAAACATCATGTGATGAGGTCATTGTTAATATACTCAGAAATTTTAATCTGTGTAAAAAAGCCCCAACCCATTAGGCAGTAGTATCAGCTCAGTAAGAGTTCAGTTTATCCTTCTTTTCCAGGTGATATGTGGTTTGACTTCATTTCTGGTGGCTCTAATTCAGGGTGGGAAAGAGAAAGTTTCAAATCAAAGATGTGACAGTATAATGAAAATCATTCCCCTGTGCATTTGTCTTATAACTGCTTAATACTTTTGGGGAGGGAGGACTGTTCTGAAGGACTAGTGGTGCTTGAGGATGACACAGCTTGGAGGCAGGAGGTGGCACAGGTCAGCAGCTCTCTGGGTGGTGACTGTGCTGCTGGGGCACTCACGCAGCCTGGCTCTGAGGGGTCATGTTTTCTGAGTCACGAGGAGCTGGTGGGCAGCTTGGGCTGTTCAAGCCAGGGTTACATCGCAAGACAAATGGTGGGTCTGGCACAGAAGCTGCTGAGGAATCAGAACTCTGGGCAGTGACAGAAGATGATCCCACCAGATCTGCTGAGGCAAACATGGCTGGGTTACTCTGGGTATGAGCTGTCTCGTGGCCCCACAACATCTCCCCTCAAGAGTGCAGGGCTTGCTGAGAGCTGTTGTCATCAATACCAACAGCAACCTTCTGCCTGCATACACGGAGGGCAAAATTTTGTCATGGGTTTGTGGCCATCAAGGCATGGTTTAGTAGAGTCATATCTTCCTTTTGGGAATATGGGACACTTAAACATATGCCAGAACATGGGAGCCAATTGTGGTTAGGAGCTGCCTAAATGTTATGCAGACTTTTAAAATTAAGACCTTTTTTTTTTGCAAGTATCCATTCAAAATTTGTGGTGGTTTAAGCCTTGCTTATTGCAGTACATAACTATGTGATGTTGTAGGCTATGATCTACATAAATTTTAAAAGGGGTACCACATTATCAACATTACAATATCTAGAGTGTAGAAATTACACCTATGTTTCTACACATGAGTATAAACCATATAGGAAATGTGTATGTACCAAAAGAAGGAAAAAAAAAAAATATATAAGCTCTTTCTTATGCCCACTCACAGTTCAGGAATGTCACACAGCACTAGGCAAGGATAGTAGCTATGTAAATGATTTTCGTGGCTTAGTTTAAATTATTTTGTAATCTGTGAACAAAGAGCTAATTATAATGATGTTAATAGACACATAAACGTCTGTTTAAGCCTATAGTTGCTGCAATCTTTTAGGTAATCAGCATAATCCATGATCATTGCAAAAGGAACTTGGAATGTGGTTAGGTCCTAATAAGGTTATGGATTCAGCTTCACATCTGGAAGCAAAGCCAACAAATTGCTCTCTTGAAGGCATTTGAGCAAGACTCCTGGTTTTCTGCCTATGCATACTGCTAAGCTTCCCCCCTGACCCTCTGTATGTATATACTTCTTTAAATCCCCAAAGAAATTATTTAAAGTACGTCTTCTGTGAATGTTAAATCCTTTTTCCAAGAAATGTAAATGGCACTTTTAACGCACTTTTTCCGTTCACTTTCCATGACAAAATTAACTTGGACATTAAATTACACAATGCCAAAAAAGACATAAATTCCCAAAGCAGGACTAAAACTGAATTAGATGACAACTTATGGCATCATGGTCGGGAAATTTTATATTTAATTATCATCTAAATTAGTTTGGTTTTTTTTTTAAACTCTGCAATTACTTTAGTTTTGACCTTAATATTTTTTTAGTTGCTTGGAATTGCAGCTCTCTTAATTTCTAACATTGCAGTTGTGTCCACAGTTCTAAGTACTTGGAACTTAGTTAATGTTCAATCTTAACAGGCATCCCAAAGTGAAAAATTTCTCCTCTTTGAGGCCTTGAATGGATTTATCCAGGAGACATTGGGCCAGCAACAGAACTGGGCACCTGACAAAGACTTCTGAGACTGTCACTCCAAGACCTCACTGTGTCTGAAATTCAGGATTTCTGCTCTTAACTGAGTGTTCTGTTTAGCAAGACAGTCCCTCTTGCTCACACACACATATACACGTCTTTTTACAGTTACCACTGGGATATAATTTTTTTTTTTCAGGTTTGTACAACATCACCAGAAAGTGTCCTTCACTTGTGTGCCAGAAGAAATCGATAGCCTTTGGTTAGGACATTTCCCAGGCAGATGAATATATAGAGCTGAAGACCCCCCGATAACCCCATGACATTTCAGATCTATGTTTTATCTATTATTAGAATGCTCAGTAAAAGTGGTGAGGTAGGAGAAACAATGAACAAAATTTATAGCAGTTGCAATGCTGTTACAGTAAGACTGATTGGTAAACAATATTCAGTGTGTCTGGTTTCACTGTCTGCTTTATTTATGTCACCACTTATGTACCCCATGTGACAATATGGACAATTTATTGCGCTGTGAATGAAGGCATATAAGAATTTTTCTGAATGTTGCACTGGAAAAGAGCAGAACAGAGTAAATACTGATTGACTTTTGGAAAAAAATACTAATGGTACCAACAATGGGAGGGCATCTGGGCTGTAAATGTGCATGGATTGGGACAGTCCCCAGAAAATCTGCTGAGGAGCATCTTTCATCACAGCAGTTTTCATCACATGCTCCATCAGGGCAACTGCTCTCTGAGAATAAAATTCAGTACATTGGCTGTTCTGAATGAAAGTGTTAGATATCAATTTTTCTCAGATGTCATACAAGAATGCAAATGGTTCTGTGTTTCATGAAGAATTTATCTTTAGAAAACCTGTTTTTTTGGTTTGTTGGTTGGTGTGGGTTTGTTTTTGGTTTTTTTTAATGCTACATTTCATTTTTACATCACTTGTAGCGAGACAAAACCCTGAACTCCTTTTGACTTGTAGTCTCAGAGTCATAAAATAATTTAGATTGGAAGGGACCTCTGGAGGTTGTCTCGTGAATATCGTTTCCAAATTCATTGAAGTTAGACTAGATTATCCCACCTCCCACCCCTCTAAGGGTTTCAGCTTCTGAACATCTTAGTAGCCCTTTGCTGAACTTTGTTTTGTCCTGATCTATCAGTATCTACTGGGAAAATCAAAGCTGGACAGGGTGTTCCAGGTGTGACCTGGAGAGTGTTACAGGAAGGCAAATAATTACTTCCCTTGATCTGCCTGCTGGTCCTTGTCCACATAACTCTGTATGCAGCTCTTCCATCATCCAGTGGCACACTGCTGTCCCATCCTAAACCTGCTGTCCGTCAAGGTTGCCCAGATTCTTTTCTTCAAAGCTCCTTTCCAGCCAGGTAACCTCCAGAGTGCGCAGTTGCATGGGGCTGGTCCGTGCCAATGATGGGACTTGGCATTTGTTTTTGATGAACGTCATAAGCTTTTGGTTTGTCCATTTCTCCAGCCTGTCAAGACCCTTCTGAAAGGCAGTCCTGCCCTCCTTTGTGTTGACCATGATGTGCTTTTTGGTGTCCTCTCCACCCTTGCCTAGGTTGTGCTCTGTCCCTGGGCCCAAGTGGTTCTTAAAATCTCACAAAGATTGTGCGCCTATTAGCCCCTAAGCAAGACCAGTCACAAATGGTGAGTCACCCCCTTGACATCAAATCACTGATCACCACTCTTTGCGTCTCACTGTTCGGATAATTTTCTACCCACCTGGGCAGTTGACTCGTCTGGTTCATATGTCCCCATTTTGGGTATAAGGATGTTACCAAAAAACTTCGGCTGACTGATTCCTGCTGCTCTCCCCTTGCTCACAGAGTCTTCTGTGTGAAGGTTATCAGGTTAGCCAGGCGTTATTTATCCTTGGTAAGGTCATGCTGGTTGTTCTTTTTCGCCACTCTCTACTTCTTGCTCTCAGTGACAACTAGCTTTGTATTAACTTATTGTCTAGAGTTTGGTTTGTCACTTAAAGACTTCAGGTAAAGATTCCCCTCTTACTAGCTAATTTCTCTGTCTCAGGCAGGAATCAGGACTTCTGTGTGAGAAAACTCGCAGGACACAGCTGCACAGGCTGCTTTACCAGAGGAAGGTATGAGGTTCATAAGACTGCTAGATATTATCTGACCTGAATGGATGCATTTTGCTTGTGACGTAAATAAATGTGTAAGGTGAGTGACATCTGAAAATATGAACCATAAAGCTATTTACCACTTCATTTAACATTCAAAAAGCAAAAATGGGTGGAGAAGCTTGCCAGGGCCAATATAATTACTTATTCAGATAGACTTACATGTAGATTTGCATGCTTCAAAGCAAAAATTGAAGACTTTTCTGAAGGAAACTCATGAGCAATAGGACCTGAGCAGTCTGAGGAAGTTCAGCTTTTTTTTGATAACTGCTGTACAAGTTGCTCTTCCAACACTGGCCAGGATGGAAACACTTTAAAGATATCAGTAGTGTAGATTGGCTGCAAATCAAACCATTTCATCGCTCATTACCTTTACTAAATCACTGAGATATGTGCTAAGTAAATCTGTTGCTAGCAGTAAATGATTTATGAGGCAGAGAGAAGAACGCTAACAGGACTAAATCCCCCTTAGTACAACTGCACAGTATAATCTGTCATCGCAAAGTGGAGGCGAAGCTGTGCAAGTCTTTCCCTAATCAGCACTGAAACTGTGCCCAGACCTGTCTGACACACATCTTTAGGCATCCTTCTTGTCTTTTGTCATGAAGAAAAGAGATTTTTTCTAATGATTTTTGTTTCTTCATGAAGGTAATTTGTAGTCATTGATAATTTTGTTCTCTCCATTACAAATTAAGCCTTACATTAGGAGTCGTACATCTTATATTTAATATATTTTCATGGTCTCAATCTATCTGAACCTCTCATCTGCAATATGCCATACTCTACAGTGAAATTCATGATAAAATATAAATGCATTATAAGTGTAAATGTTACAAGGCTTGCTCAAGTTAACAACTGAATGAAATAACAAAGATCTAACTCTTGACTTTCTACAACTTCACACCTTTCATCCTTCCTCGAATTTGATGTTCCCTCTGAAGATGAAAAGAGTTAGAAAATGTTTTACCATTTTGCTATGTGATTGTATTTTGTCCCTTGGCACGTAGAAGAAAGAGCACTAGGCTTGTTGGATAAAAAAAAGCTGTAGTCTGACAAAAGCTGCACACAGAGCTGGCAAATACTGTTACTGGTACTTTACTGCTGAGGAAGGTGTGAATACAATTCCTTTTATTGTTTGGTAGTATTAGGGAAGAGGTCGGTGCGATAGGAGACGTGAAAGTTCTGTGTTATAGATGAATGGGATGTTTTAATTCAGCATGATTGCTTTACATATCTTTATGAAACTATTTGATGGTATAGGTTAACAAGGTCAGTTTAGGAGGGCCTGGATTTATCAAAGTTATTTATACTGCCAAACCATTTGGACATATGTATTATCTTTAGATGGACTGAAGCTATGGTTTAACCATGTTTTTTAGTGCTAGAAAATCTGAGAATTCAGTACTGGCTCAAATTAAGTATTTACAAATCCAAGACAGGATTTGTAAATGATTCAGGTGCATCTGAATCATCTCACGAAATACCACCCAGTCCCCCTCTGTTTAGTGGACACCCAACAATACCAGGACCTGAGTTCACAGAGTGCTTGCTTTTACAACCTGGCCCTTCCCAAAGTGTCTCCAGTGCTGTTCTTGAGCCTCTGCGTGGCTCTCCCACACTGGACAGACAGGTGCCTAAGCCTAAGGAGGATTCATAAAACAGTGTGAAGCCAATTGTCCAACCTTGTGAAACGTGCCCTTGTGAAATGTGAGGGGCAAAATCCATGAGCCTTTAGGCTGGTACTTTCAATGTGCAGCAGAAGGTGAGAAAATGAGTTTTGGTGTATCCCAGGCTGCCTTCTGTAACATCCCATGGCTACTGAATTCAGCAGAGATTATGGGAGTGACTGCCCCGATCAGGTAGAGGTGGGAGCGAAGGTCTTAAATCTCCCCAGGCTGGGAAGGCAATTGGATCAGGCTTCCCAGTTCCCCAAGAGCTGTGAGAACCCTGCTATCACATGAAGCAAAGGCTATTTCTGACTGTCCACCAGCATAATAACACATCTCACTAAGTCATCTAGAAGAAAAATATCAGCACAAGCCTTCACATGAGGATTTGGGGCCACAGCCCCTGAGTGACAGAATGTGCAGCCTGTGCCAAATGTCTCAGGCTGAGAGCAGGGGTGGCACTGGATGGAACACTATGTTCAGTGGTTCCTGGTGCCAGTCCTGGTAGAGCCTGGTTCCGTGTGCAGGGATCATGTTTCCAAGTCCTCCAGCTTTGCCTGTGCCCTGCAGCAGCTGGGCACCTCACAGACCTGCTGGTCATGGTACTTGAAAGTTACCTCACATATTTATTTCTTTTTCTTAACTGGACAAAGCTTTTATGACCTCCAAGAATCTAAATTGCTCCATCCAGTAAATTACTGTTCATGTGAGAACATTAGGACTTTTAATTATAAATCAAAATTGCCACAGGTTAAAGGTACCCCAGACAGAGATGAGGAAGCTTTGATGATTCTTGTGCTTGCTTCATACGTAGGGATAATCCTGATTCAGCAGGTAGTGGTGTCAAAGACTAATTTGCATGAACTTCAATATATTAAATATCCTTTCTTGTAATTTTCCCAAAGATTATCTGAGCAACTTGAGAGGTTGCTTGTTTTTCTTTCTCCTTCTGTAAAGCTGTGTTTGCTCTTTGCCCATTAAGAGGCATGTCCATTTGTTTAGGGCATGTCCACACAGAGATACAAACATCCTTGGTTTAAGTGTTAGTCAGTCAAAAACAGGTAAAAACTTGAGATTTTTCTCATGAAGGACCAGGAATTGTAGCCACGTTACTGTTTGACAGGTTTTTTAATATAGTGACCACGGGTATAAGTGATGAGTAACACTTACTGCAGGTGAATGCAGTCCTGGTTGCATAAATTTTAAATCTGAGAGTATTAAGTACTTTAGGCCTCTGCCAAATTGTCCCTTGTAATTATTTGGAACAAACAAAGCAGAAGACTGTTTATGAAACATGCTTATTATAATTTTTCCAAACAGGCAATGGTGGTCTGTTGCAAACAAAATGAATTGGTTATGGCAATTTTGAATGGATGCTACCCCAAAACAGAGCTATGACACTCAACAAATCTCAAATAATGTGGAAAAAAAAAAAAAAGAGAGAGAGAGGATGTCAGGTGTCAATGAACTCCTTGGTATCACTGTCACCTTCCTTGCTGTATTTGATGCTAAAATACAGAGTACATGGCTGCTTATGGACCACTGAATTTGATCTGGTCCCTAACTAACGCAGCTGAGTTGGCATTGACTTTCTGCCAACCATAGCACAGCTATGGCAACACATCTCCCAAGGCAAGAGATGGCTTACAGACCACGAGATTATTTTTGAAGCTTAGAATTTTTCCACCTTTACTCTTTTCTTTCTCATCCATGGCATCACAAGACTGACTCCAGCTGCAGAGACACATTTTTCTATTTACAGGTAAACCCTGTGAAAGCTGACAGTAACAGAATTTTGAGTGGAGACAGGGGCCAGGTGAAACAACAATGATCAAACTACCTGTACCTTGTGTTAATTTTACTATTGAAGACAACCACTGTCTGAAAACCCAGTGATTATTGTCCTGACCACACAAAACAATGTGATGCTTATGATTCAGGAAAGTTTTTATTTGTTTTGATCACTGAAAAGCTTGCTAGTCTTCCTCCACGGACAGGGGTTTAGAGTTGCCCTGCTGTCCTCAGCCTCCCAGGCAGAGTGAGTGAAGGGCTGGTAATGGATAATAAAGGAGATGTGCTCCAAGTCTGTGCTTCTTATAGAAACTGGGGCAAAGGTCTGAGTCACTAACACAAACCTTGGATGGGACAGAATGATGGGAAAGGAGAAGAAAGAGGGGGACAACCAGCTTGGCTGAGAGATGTGCACACATGAATCCGAGACCAGGATAAATGCTAGAATCAGTAAGTTTAAATTAGAAGCAAACCAAGAGTGAGTGAAAGGAAGAGGGCATGATGCATTGTGGATGAGGCCATGACAGAGGTGTGGATGACTCAGCTAAGTACATGACTCAGGTGCTGGGAACTCTGACACTGACTCTTCACCACGATTCTGGGCGAGTCCCAGCTTTTCTCTGGGTCATGTCCGACCTCTGAGTAAGCAGATTGAATTCCCACCATGCTCAATGCAGTTATGTTTACAGATGTTGGCTTCATCAGTCACAGAATGCTTCACACACATCTGTAAATGTCTGGTTTGTTTGAAGAAATGCCAAAATATCTGCTTCTATTACAAATTTTCAGCTGGAAATGCCAAGTCCAGAAAGGAGTAAGAGGGAACCATGCAAATAAATGTCACTATCAGAACAAGCTACAGGACTCTTAATCCTGGTTAGGATCACTGATCCTGTTTTCAAATATACTAAGCATCAGTTTCCTACTCTGAATTACCTTCAATACCTCCATAAATCAGATGACACGCTCCCCTTCTGGGATGTTAAGAAGCTGTTAAACTCCACTGCGTAGTCTCAGATCAGCCAGCTGTTCTGCTTTAATTAGTTAGTTCCCTTGAACACAGAAAACAATTTTCTTTTGGTTTATTTTTTGGCTGACTTTTCTATCTTCTGATGATAAACCACAATTTTATTTTTCTCCTTCCAAATAACTCTTTCCCTTATGAGGATTATGCTTACACATATTGCCCTTGGGCCTCTGAATCTGTCTGGATGTCCGAGACAGCAGTGATCCCAGCAGAAACCTAAATCTATGTATGCATGACAGAGCTCACCAGTGGGACTATTCACTGAATTGCTGTGATAGTGATGTGTTGCTATCTCATTCTTCAAAGCCCATGTTTGTTTGCCTGTGCCAACCAGAGCACTTCAATGTAATGAATTTCCTTCTGTAACCGGAACTTAAGAAAGAAACAAAATTCTCAATCTCTCCAACTCTTTACCTATATCTTATAGCTTTTGGGTCTTAAATGTCATTAGCAGTGGTGGACATGGTTCCTGGCATGTGGCTCTGTCTGGTGTGTGACTGTTCAGGCAGTTGTGGAGATAACCAGGTATCCTTCAGTCTTCCACCCTCAGAGATGTGATTAGCTCAAATTAGTGGCTTTTATTATTGTTGTTGTTGGGTTTTTTGACGTGCATATTGCATCTTAAATAATAGAAATAAGTAAATTCCTAGTTTTCCACACTTAACTGATTTACATACAAATACTTCCCAATCCAGGGCACAATTTCACTGACATCTGAACTTGTCTGTGTTGCACAAATAGGAGCAAACATATTACCTTGAGAAAATAGAGATAAAGTAAAAAAAAAAAAAAAAAAAAAAAAAAAAAAAAAGAAATCAAATAAACTCAAACTTTAAAAAGTTAGTGTGCTTTCCACAGTTATCTGAACAGCTGAACGAGATGACTATATTCCCAGAAACTAGGTTGACATAGATATAAGAATGCCACCACAGAGATGACTAAGTGTTATCTCAGTGTGTGAACACTACACAATAGTAATTCCCCAACTGACCATCAGGGAAAGAAGGATATTGGAAAAGAGAAACTTGACAAAATAGGAAAGCATGTAAAGCAGTGAACTGATGTGTTTGAGTCAATGAAATACCGAACACAGCTGACTACCATGCCCAAGAGACTATCAGGAGTCTGGACAGTTCTGGTGACTCACTCTGCATATGTAGAGGGTTGGCTTAGGTGGAGATCCAAGACTGTTAATGTCTCTCTGTCTTTTGTTTAATATTAAGATTTTCTATTTTTCATTGCCTGCTGCCTGCCGTTGGCACTGTGTAAACTTCAAGTACCAAATTGTAAAGACAATAAAGATTAGTAAAGCTAATCTTCTATCTTTGTGAAATTTTGCTTATTCAATAAACTTCCCAATTTACATGCACATTGGCATATGCAATGAATATGAACAGAAATGCTGTGCTTTCAAAGAATTCAAGGTATCACACAGTACAATAAATCATTAAGTTTTCATATCATTCACATTAAAAATGAGTCTTGCCTTCTTTCAAGTTTGATTAAAAACTGAAATTCAGTTGAGACTGTCTAAGATTTGCAGTTCTTATTTGTTTACAATGAATAAGCACTTCTTGGAAAGCTTCAAAGAGGAAAGTGTTTTTAAGATTCATAAACTAATTCACAGTGTTTTGGCAATCAGCGCATGAAACTTACTGGTTTTACACAGGTTAATCTGAAACTAAGAAAGACTTGGAATTTTTGTCTGACTTTTTAACTGAAACTTGGCCTTTTTTCAAACAGTTTCACATTCGCATCAATCAGAAAAACAGCTGGACTACTATGGAAAAGCACTATGTGTACTAGTGGATAATGTAGTGCTGCATGAAATGACAATGTAAATTTAATACTTTTTTCTTCTAAAACCACAAGTAAGGAGACCGAATTTTTTCCTCAGATTGTATGTAAACATTTTCAGGTTACATCCAGCTCTTGCTTCCTGTTGAAAATAATTTTATGCTTCAGAAAACATATTTTTTGACTTGCATACCAAAACTTGTCAGTCCCTCAGAAATACTGAGAGAGGGAGACAGGTGAGATTTTCTAAAGTACAGAAAGTTCTGCCCTAGCTGTTCCACTGCAGTCAGCAAAAGCCCTGACATACCCCTTGACATCCAGGGTCAAAGACATGAGCCAATGATGAATATGTTAAAAATTCCACCCAGCACTTTTGTGGTTCTGACAAACCAGAGCATCCTTTGTATTGATGGAAAGAGTGAAGAGATCACCAGAATGTTACACGTTTATTTGTGCAGATGTTTTAAGAGCATAAAAATTCTACTGTCCCACAGTGAAATTATCTGTTTTATTTTACCTTGTAACATTATCTACTAAAATTGAATTGAAAGCTGTTTTTCTCTATCAGGACATACTCCCTGACTTTGGGGTTTTTTTGCTGGTAAGCAATCATTCAAGACAGTGCTTCACATCTCCAGAAGCCCTTAGAGCAGTGTCTTTTACAAGTCTTTCTTAGTGCCTTAGGTGTAAATTGGAAAAAAACAAGAAGAACAACAAATCAGTCAACCAAATTAAAACTTCAGTGCTCATCTAATTTAAGACTGAAGGATTTTGGGTAGTTTTGGGGAGCCATTTCAATACTACAGTTCAAAGACAACTCTAGTAATGAAGTTCTTGAATGGAATGCATTAGTCTAAAACAGTCTATACACCTTTTCCATGGTGTTTAATTATGAAGAACTTTGTAGATTAAAAGAGTGACATACGCACTCATGGCCAGGAATGTACCTTGAATTTGACCTGTCACAGCACCCATCATCACAGAGCAGAGCCAACCTTCCAAACTTTAAGGCTGACTAAGAAGAGAAGTAGATATCTACCTGGAAGAAATTGGACCTGTTGAGTGAATATTTTCGTGGATCACTGCAGTTATGGTTAGTTACATAGTGAATATTTCAACTTTGTAGAAGCCCTGCATGTTCCTGCCCATAAGATGCCCAGTCCTTGTGCATTCAACTTTGGAAAATCATGTCACTTGTAGTGTGACAGAGCTTTCTCCTTGCAATGTCTGTTCCCCTTTTTTTAATGTGACCTCTTTTTTAAATCTCTGTTTTCAGTGGCAGAAATTTCAATTTTCAAAAGAGCAGAGAGTAGTCGAACTCGTGCAACCTTTTGTTTCGTAGCATCTCTCAAAAACTGGGCTACCTCATGCCAGACAGCAAACTGTGAACTTCCTTATTCCCATCCTTGATACTTGAGGGTTTTTTTGGCTCAGCTTTATATTGGGGCTATAGATGGTTAATATTCTACCATTTCTGAATCCAGCAAGAGACGTCATTTATTTGTATGGTGCTTTGTATTATTTGGCTTGGTAATTTATTAGTCAGCTTACTGTAGGCTTCAGGATTATGTAGGTGCCATAAAGTTTAATTGGGTGCTATTTCCTGTACACTTTCTCATGCCTGTTTATGAAAGGAAGTTTTATCTCTTTCTAAGTGCAGAAACATCCCTCAATCAGGTAGACTCTACAGTGAGCTGCAGGTAAGCAGACTGCAGACTCAGAAATTACAATTTGTCACAGTTTTCACCCTTATGTACTTCCATAAATTATTTTGTTTTTTATCTTTTGTTTTCTAGAAGTTGAAAATGATCATGGGTAAATTAATCAAGCAAGCAAAAAAGCATTATTTTACAATCATGATTGAGACATATTATAATTGCAGTGTAAATCAGGACCTTCTATACTGAATTCAGTGACACTGGAGTTAAACACCCACAAAGGTAGGCACACGAACCTTCATTGACTTGCAGAGTGTAAACAGCTTAAAATCAGTGTAAAGCAGGTTTGAATAAGGATTTGTCAATAACTAAAGGTGCTGCCACATGTGGAGTGACAGGTTGTCTGTCAGAAAAGTAGAAATTATGAAGAATGCCTTGGATTCTAAATGGAGCTAAATCTGCCCATGTTGTCACTTAAATAGGATTGGTCTTTCCAAAGGTACCTGGGATAACAGTGAGATAAAAGGTGAATTCTCTCAGGTGAATAGAAAGATTTTGTCTCACAGGTGATAATAAAGTCTTTAGGAGTGGAAGTGTGAGGTAGTTAGACACAGCTAGACAGGAGTAACTGAGGCAATGTGCACTCCACTGCAAATTAACATCTGGAACAGCAAAAATC
>VWZT01016565.1:107234-122939 GCA_013397055.1 Pachycephala philippinensis | reverse complement strand
TTACACATTTTAAGTTATAGATCTTGCAGTTATTAAAAAACCAAACCGAATAACCTTACAATATTTTTTCATTGACGTTTTCACTCAAATGCAAAACCAGACCTCCTTCATTTTGATAGCTTTTTCAAGAACAAGTATTTTGCCATCCCCTACTATGTTATTTTCTTTTATAATTATTGATTCAGGTGGCATATAGAATGATGAAAAAGAAAAACCCAATGTAAGAAATCTAGAAATATCACAAAGGACTCTGTAATCACAGAATCTCACTGAACGTGCTTAACACACAGGTGATACAGCATCCTTTGAAATAGGCATTGTGTACATATACACATACATATATATATAGGTATATACACAGGTGTATGGAATGCCATTGTCAACTTCATAAATCGCCATTAGAGACTCTCCAAACCAAAATTACAAATTTTTCTCTCTGTCTTGGCCAGCCAAGGTAACAAATCTGTGTGCAAGTCAGAATTAGAGAAAAAAACATGGAAGCCACATGCTAATCATACAGAGGCATTCCTTACAGGACTAAGTTGTCCTATGTTAAAAGGTTGACAAAAGCTAGGGATAGCTGAGGTTAAGGCAAACCTAAATTAACTGATTTTTGGCCCTTACCTAACTAATCAGATGCCTGACTCTTGCAACATTGGCACAGCAAATCACCATCAGTCAAAGGCAGCAGCAAGTTGGGATAATGTAAATGGTGTCTCTGGATTGAGTGACTGGGAAAGTCGTACAGCAGTGCCCTGTGAGCTGCCTGGGGCTTTGGGGTGCTCAAAGCTCTGTGGGTGTTCAGGAACAGCAAGTTTAATGTAAGATAAAGTGCTTTCTTGGTGCCTTTTTGTTCACAGCTGTTTTCTGTCCACATAAAAAGAAAGGAGTGAGTGGGAGGTTTCTCTTTACCTGCCAGATACTGAACAAATGACTAGAGGAAATCCAGGGAGATTTTTGTTGTGACTTTAGGAGCAAGATGGGTGGGAATCACAGTGGGGAAGCTGGGAAATATAAGAGATTCCTGGAAATAAAAACAATCATGGAGTGTTACTTACAACCCAGGAAGTCATTGCATTAATTGAAAACAATCTTAAAGTCAAAGCTATATCTTGAGGGAACAGGTGGATGGGAGGGAGTTGTGCACAAACCCTGTTCCTTTCTTTTCTTTCCCCTATGGGCACTTTGATGGTTCTCTGCCTAAAAAGTGAAATAATATAGTTCTTATGCAGTAAATCCTATGTTTTTTGTTTCCTTGAAAGCTCACTGCAGAGAAGGTCTCGACAGAAACACCTCAATGTTTTGGTAAATGTTGGATCTTTCTGCAGACCTTTGGTGGAATGGACTAACAAGGTTGGCATCAGTGGGTCTGAGTAGACAAATCTGTATTGGGGAAGGGAACAGCTGTGCCTTCAACATTGTGGGACCAGGTCTTTGTCTAGAGGAGTGTATGACGGGACCCTCTGCTCACAATCCACAGGAAGGATGGGGAGTAGAATCACAGAATCAAAGAACTGTTTAGGTTGGAAAAGATCACTGAGTCCAACAGTAAATGTAACACTGCTAAGTCCAACACAAAGCCATGTCCCCAAGTGCCACATCTACACATCTTTTAAATGCCTCCAGGGATGGTGGCTCCACCACTTCCCTGGGTAGCCTAACACCTACCCACCCTTTTGGTAAAAAATTCTTTCTGAATATCCAATATAAACCTCTCCTGGTGCAACTTGAGTTTATTTCCTCCTGTATTTGTTACCTGTGAGAAAAGACTGACCCCCACCTCACTGCACTCTCCTTTCAGGTAGCTGTAAAGAGTGATAAGGTCTCCTTTTTTTCCCAGCATACTGGAAATAAATGCACTTTTCTTCAGCTCAAGGTATTGAACTATGTCTTCTGCATGTTTTGAACTGGAAGCCCAATTTTAGTTTCAGCTTGGTGGATTAGGAGACAAATTTGGTTAGGGAGTTTACCTATCAACCCTGTCTGAAAATACCTGCACTTGCTTTGCATTCCTCCAGGTATAAACTTGAAAAATAATTCAAGTTTAAAAAAGCTTCCAAGAGTGATGGCTGGGTTTTGCTTTCCAGAAAAACCCTGCCACAAGTCTGTGGTTTAAAGCCATAAGTTAGGTTTGCAGTCCATCATAGTTCAGATCAATACACCACAGAGAGCTGACACAGATCCTGCACAAAGACAGATTGCACTTTCAAGGGAATTTCATGCCATTTAAAAATGGAATTAAGCAAGATGGAAATGCTAAAAATACATGAAAGATAAAGTTTAAGCCACTAAAGGAAAACCCTGTGTGTTATTCTGCTTATTAAAAGACAACAAGCTGCCACAAAATAAATATTCCCTGCTAATGAGCTAATATTTAATCAGCACAGTGCTCTGTTCTGAAAAAAGAAACTTCTGCTGGCCACTTTTTGTTGGTAGTCCTTTAAAAAGATAGAGAGAAAACTCAAGCAGGCTGTATTTAAATTACTCTTTTTTTTTTCTTCTATGCAGTGAAGCAGGAGCAGGCTCTAGTGCTTCTCATAATTTTATTTATGACCTTAAGCCCTCAATCTCAGAGAAAATGGAGGTCACGCTGCTTCTTATACATGTTGTCATGCAGATATGTGGGCTTTCAAATGGGGTGTTTACTTCTAAACCTCAAGGTAACATACCTTTTTTAATGACTTCCACTTTGGTTTGGTTTTGTTTTTGGAACTGCTGCTTCTTGTCCAGCTCATTGAATATGGAAAGGATCTGTCTGCTGAATCCCACGGGATGTTAATGTGCTGGGGCTGGGCAGAGTTATCTATATATTTTTGTACCTTAGGGCCCAGACTCCAGCAGATTTCTGCAGAGGGAGTGTAGCAATGGAAGAGGGACAACAAAACACACATTGGTGAGAAGAGGGGAGATTCTTCTGAAGACCTGGATAAAGAGTGATAAAAGCTGGCAGAGTGGTAGGCTGAATTTTGATAAATTGCCTTCCACTTTGGCATGTAGGTTTCCCCACCTTTTCAGGTTTAAAATCAATCTTTCCAATGAACTTTTGAATAGCCAGAAAATGTTTAATTTCCTATTTACAGCTGTGACTGGTGTATGAAAGTATTTCAAGCTGTGCAAAATATCACCACCTGGATAAAATTTACCTGACACCCTCCCTCTGCAGTACGCTTTTTCCCCCCAGCAGGCCAAAAATTTAATGCTACTTCCCTTACTCTCAGTGGATTTTTTTCATCCCAGTGTATTTCATCAAGGATGAAAGGGCTCTGGCATGTTATTTAACCTTTGAATAACATGCTAGAGACTAAATTAAGAATGTCTTCTAAAGCACAGTTGCCATTTACTGCATAGAGTCAGAGATACTGTGGAGTGCACAAAAAATTATAGATCCTCCACATGTATTCTTGACTCAACAACTTCATCACTCTGGATGTTGCCTTTGGGCTGGAATAGGATTCTCTGTGACATTACAGGACATTTGCTTCCTGCTGCTTTTGTATCTCATCCTTCCTCCTAGGCAGCCTTCCTTCCTCCGAGCACAGAAAGTCTTCTTAGTTTATATTTCTTAAAAGCAGATTGTTGCTTATTTTTGGAGTCTCTTTTTTTCACTCTTCTGAGAACTACTGGAGAATGTGGTATCTTCTGGCTCCAGCCAGCTTCCTTTGAAAACCAATTATTTGATCCAGAGTACAGCTGTTGAGTTTTATGATTTCCCATTGTATTCAGACATGGAGAAAGATTACATTTTGCCTTGTCAGGAAATGCTAAATTCAACACGCCCAGAAAGGTACAGCAGTTTTTGTACCAGTGTCTTCTCATTAGCATTTCAATTTCTTTGATTTTACCTAGACAAATTCATGAAACGCTTACACCAGTCAAAGACGAAAAGAGGTTATAGGGTTAAAAGGCAACATATTTGTAATTGGCGGTAAAGTAGGTTTGCATCCCTTCCCTTCTCTAGACAAATCTTTGCACCCTTTCCTAAAACTGTCTCTCACCGGGACTAACCATGTTCAGGTGTCACTGGAACCAACCATGTTCAGGTGTAGGAAGGAAGTAGAGAGGTCCAAAGTTGTGCTGGAGGGTGCTTGTTCCCTTCAGGGTTCTTTTTGGTGTTTTCAGCTGGAGATTACAGATCTTTTGAGTAGTAACTGGACTGAGTAGAACTTCCTGGACATGGAAGATCAGATTTTTTTTAGGGGCAATACCAAGCCTTTTTATGACAGAGGATGTGCAAGGAGTGAAAGCAGTGGTAGCCATTTGAGATGCTCTGAGAGCCTCCCTGAGCTCCAGCTGGTGCTCCAGAAGAACACGGTCCTCCTTGGAAGTATGTTGTGTCTGCTGGCTCTCACCAAAATTCCTGCACATTTCCACATAAAACAGCAATGGATGGATGTTTCTGCTTGCATAACTGAAGCCTGTCTTAGGTGTCTTCTTTTATGATCTGAAATGTTCCCTAGGCCCCAATTAGATTGCATTAACTAGATTTACATCAACTATAATGGAGCTTAGAGACTCAGTTCGTATAATGACAGCTGCAGATAGACACTTAAATTATGTGTCTAATCTTGCACCAAATCCAACCCCAAATCAGTCATCACTAGGAGTGAAAGCAAGAAGTCAGCTACGATCAGGGGAGGGCTGTACAAATACTCTTTCAGTCTTTTCTCTTTGATCTGTTGCACGTATTTTTCATTTTGGTGAGTTAATTGTCCTAGCTTTTACTCTAACAGAGCCTTGCTTTTTTAAAATTTAAAAACCTTGCAATCCGTTTTTTGAGGAGCTCCTCATAGAAGACTGTCTAGGCTGTTGAAGTCAGCATCAGATCCACTGTATTTGTGAAATGTGTGTGTGCAATGGACCTATGACTCTGGTGCTCTCAGCTTCCCAGGAGCCTGACTTCCATGAGTGCATCAGGCAGATGCCATTTCAAAGAGAAGAGGCTGGGATTGAGGTATTTCCAGCACAGAGACCCCGTCCTGGGAGCAGTGGGGTCTTTGGCTCTTCTAGCTGACATTGGCTTTTGGATCCTCTCTGGTTCATCCCATTAGCCAGAGTTTCAGCTTTTTGACTGATCCCAGTTCTTCTTAGAGCCACTAGCTCCTGCAGTAGTGAGGCTGAGTAAGAGCATAGATTTTCAGGAAATAAGTCTTCACACTGCCAGTTGATATCCAGATAAAAATATTTTTACAGCCTTTAGAGTCTCATATAGACCTGGATGTTTTATCTCTTTTTCCCCTTTTTCTTCCGTCTACTGCCTGAGATTTGCTGTGTAATATTGCTTGTAATTTTTCTAGCTTATTTTCACATCTGCGCTTTTTTTTTCTCATTCATGGGACGTTGCCTGGTCACAAGCTCTCTAGCCCTTTGACAGATGATCATCTTCAATATGTTACATTGATTCATAAGCTGTGTTACCTCTCAAATGCATGTTGGTTGAGCAAGTCTTCTTGCTAAGCAGGGTACAACTCAGCGCAAGTGGTGGGGTTAGAATGAGACCCTTCAAATGTAATTGCTACAGAGATAAAAACCAGGGTGCTAGATAAGATTGAAGACCACCTAGTACAAAACCAGCTAATCTGCTTAAATAAAATGTACCCACTTTGGTGCTTAAGTAGGTATAAATTCCCCTACTCGATTGCTGTTGCTGTTAATACTAACACAGCCCCTATTATGGGCTCTGTTACCCTATTATGGACCAGCCAAGAAAGCAGAGACTGTCCTGGTTAATACATCACCTAGAGACAGACTGAAGAGTAATGAGCTACTGAAGTTCACCCCACACATGCAAGGAAGAGTAAGAGAATGCAGGTAGGATTCCCCCCATAATAGGTACTCACAGCTCTAGGCATGCTCCAGTCAGACTTGAGAGGATTAATCTCAGCACTTGTGTTGGTGTCAGAGATCAATAACTCTTGGACTTTTATTTATGATCTCTTTACTGAAAAGCTCTGTGTCTCAGCTCATGTTGTTCTGATTTCTGTTCTCTTGCTCCTGTGAACTTCAGTTTAGAAATGCAGATAGGCAACATGCTCTAGAGAGATGATGTAGTTTGAAACTCGGGATATTTAGGCACTGATTCTAAGCGGTAGTACCCTATTGTTTTTTTCCTTTAAGTTTGTTTATTGCATTGAATCCATGGGGAACTGATCTACATTGCCTGTAAGCAAGAAAAAAATATGTTGGCATGTGTACAAAAATTGTTACAGGTGTATGCAATGTTTTGCAGCCAAATAAATTCCCTGGCACAGCTGAAGGGGTGACAGGCATGCCCCAGGACCAATAGTAAATGCAATGGTGGAAGGAAAAAGAAACTCCTTTAGGCAGTGCTGCTGCTGCACCTTCTGTCTTTTAAACAATTCAGAAATTCTTTTTTCAGGCACAGTGGTAAATATGAGAGATCTAAAGATCCCTTTTAAGATAAATACAATATACATCCAAAGGGGCTGCCTTACCTGTTTGCTAACCAGCTACAGGTTGTGTTTTGGGATTTGACACACGTTTGCCTGCCAATATCTGTACTGTTAGCATGGCATCCTTGCCATGTTTGGATCTATTCTGACTTACAAATTGCTTTCTGAAGTAGATGTTATAGTGTTTCCATCCTTAAATTGAGATTGGGGCAGTTAACCTGCAAGTGCCTTGTTCTTAATTTGATGATACAGGTATTCTAATATTTATTTAGTGTTACTCATCTAAGAACAAATCTACTGGAGCAATTGATGACTCTTCTGTAAGTTTTTTCATATGGATTTTATGTTTGCTGGTTTTGGCTGGGGTAGAGTTAATTTTCTTCACCGTAGCTGGTATGGGGCTATGGGTTGGATTTGTGCTGAAAACACTATTGATAACTGAGGGATGTTTTTGTTACTACTGAGCAGGGCTTACACGCAGGCAAGGCCTTTTCTGCTTCTCACCCCAACCCGCCAGCAAGGAGGCTGGGACTGCACAAGGATTTGGGAAGGGACACAGACAGGACAGCTGGCCCCATCTGACCTAAGGGACATCCAGACCAGATCATATCATGCTCAGAATACAAAGCTGGGGCAAGAAGTAGGAAGAGGAGACCATTCAGGGTGATGATGTTTGTCTTCCCAAGTCACTGTTATGCACAATGGACTCCTGCTTTCCTGGTGATGGCTCAATACCTGTCTGCCCGTGGGAAGTGGTGAATTAATTCCTTGTTTTGCTTTGCTCTCCCTATTAAACTGTCCTTATCTCAACCCATGAGTTTTGTCACTCTCAACTTTCCGATTATCTCCCCATAGGGGCAGGGGTGGAGTGAGGCAGCTGTGTGGGGCTGAGTTTCCATCTGGGGTTACACCAGGACTGTTTGTGTTCTATTTGTAGCTGTGTGATGAAAAAAGAAGGCAGGCAGTAGTTGCTGAATATGAAATGTGCCCTAAAGCCATCTGGGAAAAAAAGACTAGATACTATCCAAACGTATTTGGTGTGATAGAGGAGGTTGCTGACAGAGGCTGTACCAATCCTAGTCAAGGCTTTGTACTTTAGAGAGGCTGCATGATAAACTCTTGACTTTGCAAAGTCAAGAACATGAACAGCTCCTTGTTCTCAAGGTATGCTCTGTTATTAGATGGTTTTCAGCTACTTTAATTAAGCTACCTGCAAGGAATGCTTAAAAAAGCATGTTGATGAATAACATGTCTATTTACAACATACTTAACAAATAGAGGAAGCACTTTTTGAGTGTCAGTGCAAAGTGGGATTCTGTACAGCCATCTATGAGCCAAGATTGTTTACTCCTTTATCCAAAAGCACAGGCAAAATGCAGGCTGTGTAAAACAGGCAGAACCGAATTTCCATTGCTTACAGTGTAAAGTGACTTTCATCTCAGGTGGGTGTCCAGCTCCAAGGTTTAGATAAAAGAATTGTTCAGGTATCGTTGCAACATCCACTCGATGACAAGCTGGTTGCTCTGGTAACTCATTATTTAATGTTTGAAAGGTGATATAAATAGCAACACAGCACATCTTAGTTGTCATGCATTATCATGATAAGTGATGTAAGAGATACCACCAAATGCAGTTTTGAGATTTCTACAAAGCACAGTACATTCATACTTATGTGTGTGTTTGAGCGAGAAAGGGCTCAAAGTCCCTTTTTTAATAATGCAGTCCCAATGTAAAGGCTGTGTAGAAATATTATTCTATTCAGGTAACGCTTTGAAATGTTATCAGAAGAAGTATCTTTTGTACAAGGCCACAAGAAATTAAAAAAAAAAGGAAGAAGAAAAAACCTCTACTTTCCTAAAGTGATGGAAGCTGTACTATTAGAAGTCACAGAAACACTTGTCTCCAAGACAGTCTGGCTTTCAAGGAAAACAAGTAGTCCAAAAGTTACATTTAAATCTAAAACACAAAGAGTAAAATAGATAAGTAGTAGAAATGAGAACTTGAGTTCCTGTTTAGTTTGGTGCAGAGCTGGGTACAAAAGCAAGGAAGAGAAAGAGTAATTATAATAATAAAATGTGCTCACCTCTCAGGATGGGTGCATACCATGATAAATGATTTCAATCTATAACCTTTTTAGTTCTCAGTAAAATTGTTCTTTCCAGACAAATCATCCACCACTGAACTGAACTTCCTGAAGTTCTCTGAATCTGTGATGAGGGTCCAGAAAAAGGCTGTGAACACATGCCCAGAGAGTTCGGTCTAGTACTGGAATTATTAGAGGTTATCATGACAAAATTTGTAGTCGGTTAATATTAAGACATTAGAAAACATTATACAAAGTTAAAAGAGAACTGGTTAGACAAAAACACCCTAAAGGCGTCCTTCATATAAATAGTTTGCAAATAATATCACTCTTACTGGGGAATTAGCATGGTTAGTGGGTGTCTCTACTCTGTACAGTCCATTCACTGAACAGTGCTGAGAGGTAGTAACAGAGGTAAATTATAGATACCTGAAAGTATGTCACAGTGCACCTCTCTGTGTAACTGCTCCGCACTGGTGACTGAGGTGGCTGAGTACCTGAGGTGGCTTTTCATAACTCCCTACTGAGATCAGCCTGGAGTCCCATGGTGGCCAGCATGTCTTGAAACTACCCAGTTTACCAGGTGTGTCTTGTAAGTTGTGCTAAACTTGCCATAATTAGACTCGCACTGTTCTCCAAATCAGTTAATTTAAAATGTCGTTGTTTTAGCTACACAAGCTCTAGTCACATAAATAATGGCAGTGTAACCTTTTATACAGTGATACAATCACAGTGGCCAAAACAACTTGTGGCTATGTTATTGCTTTCCTAGTTGAGTTGCGTTCACAGATTTGAGGTGTCCAGATTCTCTGTGACTGTTTCAGGAGTAGAAAAAAAAACACTTCTGAGACAAAAAAGTGCTTAAGTTCACTCTTCTCATTTTTTGGGGGTTTTAAAAAAGTAATCACAGACAAGTCAGCTTATTCTTTCAGCTGCAAGGAAAGGAATTCTTTGGTTTGCAAACATACTCCTTCCCACTGTCTTTTGTGCCTCAAAATGTTCACACTAGTAAAAGTAAAGATGATTTTATAGGTGCAGTGTTTCTTGATGACTTTTTGTATGCAGCAAATCTTTCCTATGAGTCCTTTCATGTGAACGTGGTGTGAATGTTAGCACAAAGGTAACTCATTTAGAGCTTCTTTATTTCCTCTTTTAGCTAGAGACAACCTAGAAAATCTGCATCATGTTTCTAACTAGCAGGAATAAAAGGCAGAGCTGGTCAGCGAATTGCAGCTCTATATTTACTTTTCCTTCCTCAAGCACAAGAAAATCAAATTAAGGAAAACATAGAAAATGCAATGAGAAGAGTGGGTAGCTGACTTCTAAGCTGTATTCTGAGGGAGAAAGCAGGAGGGAGAGTGAAATGAGAGGATGCAGGCAGAAATCTGAGCATACTTGAGAAGACACTAAGCCCTGTGCACAATCTGTCCCCCTTGGCAACACAGCAGACTGTCATTCACTCAGTGTGGGCCAGATTCTTTTTGGTATGGAAACCTATTCCACTGCTTTAAAAAGGGACTCCACATAAATAATTTCTAGGTCCAGGAGGTATTTTTTGACAAACTTCGATAGTACTTTTCTTGCTATCCACATTCATTCCTAAGAGGATGGACTGCATTGCTGTTTGAACTCATAGTTCAACACATGAATGGCATTTTTTGAAATATACACAGAATTTGCTTGTTACAGCAATTCTTTTTGTTACTCATTTCACATAGTAACTTGTATATCCATTAGTGGTAAGATGTTCCAAGGGAAAATGTTGTAATTGCACATATTTAAAGGGTACATCATTTACCTTTATTACAACTCTACTTGCAGCTGCAGTCTCAAAAATTATCCCAGTGTGCACCATGCTGGTGCAATTAGGAGGAACTGGTCCTTTGTCTTTATAATCCTTTTCTGGATGAGAAATAAGAACACTGATAGAGCAGAGAAAGCTTTGTACTGTATTATAACTCGGTAAGTCAGCCCGGCCCCAGGACAGCTCCTGGAGAAGTAAATCAGACTTAGAGAATAGTTTGGGAAGGGAAACCTAGTTAGAGTGTTTGCAGTAAATATGAGAGCTGATGCGTGGGCGTTGCAGTCACAAATCCTGTTATATGCTAATACGATTTATGCGCATAACACCCAAACATAATTATCAGAGTTAACCCCTGTGTACCTGCTGTATTTAAAATTAAAATGAAGTTATGCTATTTGCACTTTCAGAGCAGTAGATCTGTATTACACACGAACATTTAATAATTTAGCTTATTTTTGCTGACTGAATACACAGTGCCAGACCACACTTCTTTCATTTGAACAGTGATTGACATTCTTCTTGAACCTGATGAATCTTGAATTCAAATTAACTGTCTTAACTGCAATTTCATTTTAAAATATGGGTTTTAATGGAGGTATTCCTTAGCCAGGGAATGAAGGATATCATAGGAGACAGTTTGAGACATTATGCTGTATAAAACTGATGTTTAGCAACAATTTTCAACACAGTCATTATTCTGGAGTGAATTCTTAGTAAGCAGACAATGAGACATCCAACACAACCAAGTAAATGAGCATCTTCCAGTATAGAGCTCTCTTCAGGATCATGGTGTTGATTAGTGTGTCTATACTGATTTCATTCTCTGCTCCAGGAGAAACAATATTTATTTTCTGGACCTCTTGTTGCAGAACTGTTTGCACCCTTTATGGTTAACGAATTGGCTTTTCCCTCTCTGAATGGCATTTAGGGCAGTCCTCCACTTGATCATTCTCAGACCATTCTTCACACAATGTGTTTTGTGTGCCCAGCCAAATACGTGTATGAGCCAGCTTTGTTTAGGGAAAACCTTGCTGATCTGCTGCAGAGAAAAATCCTGGCTGATAAATTTGTGGACAAGCAGGAGACTAGAGAGTGATCCAGCTGCTGGTGTTGACACACTCATCTTGAACAGTCATGTTTAGGCTTTGGTGTAGCAAAGCACTCCTACTCCATTTTTATTTAATACAATGACTACTTCTCGTAACTGGGGACTAACCCTCCTTCCTACAAACTGCTAGGGACTTCTAAGAAAGATCTGTTAGTGCAAAAATGGAAAAATAATGCTTACGTTTTTAAAGACTGATGAATTCTGAAAGGTATCCATCTGCACAGACCCTTGGAGCAGGAATTGTGGCATTGCATATGCCTTCTGTGGAATACTCAATCCAAAAAGCTGAACCTTTCTACGCTTGTAAGTGATGGCAGATATAACTCTATTTTGACTAGTAAACCGAAAAATGTATTGACTTAAGAAAGCAGCATTTTTCATTTTGAAAATGTCAAAACAAATTGTCAGCAATTCTGAAAAAAAAAGGTCCCTACAATCTGTTTGTTTGCCCCTTCTTATTGGAAACAAGACTTACAAAAACTCCCTGTGAGAAAGTTTATTGTTTTGTTGAGTCATTATCTTCTGAGAAGAAAAAAATATTCAAAATCTTCTCAGCTGTCCTGCTAATTCCTGATTTTTGCTGCTCTAATTTCCATAGGTAAAGAAGCATGTGCTGGTGATTCCTGGAATTACACATGAATATTTTAGTTCATCATCTTCAACTCATATCAGATTGAAATTCTATGACCTTCAACAGTCACCATCTTGCTGTGAAAGGATTTATTCCTTTCAGTTCGACTCTTGTGCTCTTAACTTTGATACCAAGGCCTTTCCTTTGGTGAAAGGATTTCTGTAGTAGCTCGTTGTTAAGCAAGATATATACAGATTTCTAGAGTTTATTATTATACTCCATTCAGTTTGAAAACTCCCATAGTAACTAGACCTTTATTCCACATCTCTGTCTTGATCACAATACTGAAAGTTAATGAGGTGATAGAGACCTACTCCTTCATATCTTGTATTTGTTACAGGACCCATTAGAGGAAAACTGCTGGATTCCCATGAAAATGGTTAAGACTGCAGCTTGGCATCTCACAGAACACCAAATAGAAGAATATAGTGGATTCACACAGGAACAGACTATTTTTCCAAGAAAGACCTAGTCCAGCACACCTGACCTGGCTTGCACTGGCAACACGTCATGGCCTATCCTCAACATGGCCATCTCCTGAGGTGCAGCATGGAAACACTTTTCATACAATGGCTTACTGAGCAAACTGTGCTGCATGCAAAATAGCCTGATGTGTTGGTTTCACCACGAAATGTAGAGAGTTCATCAGTCTCATCTTAAAAATGGTAGCTTCAGAGTGCATGGTGGTTTCAGCAATATTCAATCCCTTCCCCGGGCTCAGCTGGGTGGTTAGCAATACAAGTAGTTGATGAAAGTCTGTGAAAGACACATAAAATAATCTGGAAACCAATTAACAGTTTAATTGGCAAATAAACCTATTTTTTACCCCCAAATGTTTCTGAGGATTGCAAGTAATGAGGTGGAAAAGATTAGCATCAAATAAAATTCCAAAAATAGTACAGCAAAAAAGTGCAAGACAGTAAAAGATCAAGCTCAAGGAACATGAAATTCAACATTCAACCTTGACTTGCCTGGATAGGAGATAAATATGAGTTGAAATCTTTATCTCTGACTAACATACAGCGTAAGGCCTGAAGTTTTTGTAGTGAGATTGCTCCCATTTACACAAAAAATTTAAAAAATATTAGAAAGAATATCCTTTTTTAATTGCCAGTAATAACCCGTGAAGCTCACTAGCACAAGATTTTACATGGGCATTACCAGGATCCTGAGAAAGATTAGTCCTCCCCAAAAAAAGCAACAGCTATTTTACAGAGAATGGAAGTCATAAAGCTATAAGGTCCTTGCTTCAGGGCATAAACCAACTGCAGACTCAGGAAGTTAAGAACAAACTTCTCCCTATGAGCTGATTATTATTTAATGAACCATCATCATTTTAGTAATGAATGAATGATTGGAAAAATAATTTATTTGTTTTCTTGTGTTATCATATTAACTTGAAGCAAAGAAATCTCCAGGAATCAATGGCTAATTTTTTTAAGATCTGGGCACTATTCTGCTGCCTGTCAGGGCTGGAATTTAGGCAAATTTGCTCCCTTGCAAGTTATATTAGGCTGTAAAAACATAGAATGTGTGAGCAACTTCCAATCGTGATACAATGACAAACTCACACAAACACATAGAGTTTTTAACTATTGCATGTCTCTGGTTTTGTGCACTTGGATGTGGTTCACGTAGGAAAATCAGAACTAGGTGGAGTGGCACTGTCTCCAGCACATTCAGAGCCATTGAGGGGATTCCCAGGAAAAGTGCCATCCAGCTGGTCTTAAAGAAATAGTAAAAGCTACGGTTTTTTTCTCCAGAAATATATATGGATGTTGAATACCAAGTAGCAATATGAGCTGCTTTTTCTGTAGGCTCAGAAGGAACCGACCAACAAATCTCATTATTTCCACGCTTAGGACAGTCGAGTCTGCAGAAAGACTTAATATGGAAGAAAGCTGGATTATAAAAACTGTGGGATATGTCTAGACCAAGCCAGAAAAGCAGATTCTTCAGGGCTGCAGATTGCTTCCACTCAGCAGAATAATACTGGAATCAAGGAAAGAACAAATTCTGAAAATCAAAATAAGAGCTTCTAGCTCTTCACTCCATCAGATATTGCTAATACAGAGAGGAGCAAAAGAGCAAAGACAGCCCCTAGAAGGCCATGGGGAAAGATCTGGTTCCTGATGAGGACTTCCAAACCACTGTAAGACTCTAAAAGGACTTCAAAATAAGTCATTGAGCTTTCACTGAGAGATCTACGCAGAATCAGAAAAGTTAAGTCTCCTACTCCAGTCTGTTGGAGTTGGTCCTAAGGTGCTTCTGGTTTTACCTCTGATGTCCTGTTCTCCACTAAAACAATTTCCAGTGAGGAGTGACAAATTAGTTCTGCCTCTTGAGTGAAGTTTTGAGAGATACCAAGTATCAGTTTCCTTTCAGAGAATTTGGGCTTGACTACTTCTTTTATTCATCAAAGTGAAAGACTTCAGACCGTGTCCTCTGGCTTCTCCACTGTCTATAGCTCTAGTGAAGGAAAAAGGGAATTAGAAAAGAGAACTCAGTTAATCCCATGCAATAATAAAAAGTGAGGGGATGATGAATACCACCAGTCTTCTCCAAAGAAGGAGAATGACAGACTGGAGAAGAGTACTGAGGAAATATAAAGTGGATGCTGGACAACACAGGGCTTCCAGAACTCAAAGCTCTGATCAGGTTGACTACAAATGCCAAGGTGTTCAGGGAGCAAAACACAGGATAAGCCTTTCACAGTCAGTTTCAGAATAATCAGTTGTGTGTTGAGTTTTCTTCCTATTACAAATGCATAAGAGATCAAATATAATGGAGATGTATTTCACAAGGCAGAGCTACCTTTCTCCAAAATGCACTGCAGCACCACATCCTAGCAAAATATAAGGTCCAAGTTATCAGGTTATATTAATAGATTTAAACTAAAATATTTCATCAGAATTAAGTTGAATCTAGGAAGTTTCAAATGAAACAGGACAATTCACCCAGCAGGCTGCAAATGAATCCCAGCTCAGCAGTAGGTGCTGTCTCTCACGAGTACAGTTTGTCTTCAGAATATGAAAAACAAACACTTCAGCTCTACAGTTCCAGGCCTGCAGTTCCAGCAGTGGTGTCAGCAGCCTCAGCCTGGAGCCTTGAGAGATTCTCTCTGTTAAGAAGTTTGAAAAATATCAGGATCACCTGGTCTGAGCATTCAGCCATACAGGTGTGGTTTGGATACCTGCAAGACTACCATGGAATTAGTCCAAACCCAGCTTCTGAGTTATGCAGCTCTTACTTGGAGCTCCATCAGTCTTCCAGGGCTACTCCAGCTGTCATGACTGAGCTGGAAATTTCTATGTTTGTCTTCCCACACTTAAATTACATTCTTTACAATTTTTTACAAAACATCTTATTGAAGTTACTTTCTTTTTTCTTCCCTGTAGAAAACTTGAAATGAGTGTTTTATTCTTTTGTTTCTTCTAAGCCCTCAGAAACAGAACAGTTTTCTTATCTAGAGTTCCCTATAAGATCTAAACTCACACAATTAAATATGTCTGCACTTGAAAACTGTTATTCCTCCATCACCTCTGGGTTTCTTTTTGCTCTCCTTAATTTTGGTTTGTTGTTGTTGTTGTTTTCTTTCTTTCTTTCTTTCTTTCTTTCTTTCTTTCTTTCTTTCTTTCTTTCTTTCTTTCTTTCTTTCTTTCTTTCTTT
>VWZT01016565.1:91866-107110 GCA_013397055.1 Pachycephala philippinensis | reverse complement strand
CCCTCCTTCCTTCCTTCCTTCCTTCCTTCCTTCCTTCCTTCCTTCCTTCCTTCCTTCCTTCCTTCCCTCATTTCTTCCTTTCTTCCTTTTTTTCCTTCCTTCCTCACATGAATGGCTGAGACAAAAGCCCATTGGTTTCCTCTGACTTCTCTTTTCATGCATGTCAGTGGAGGTGTTTCCATGGCACAAAAGAGCTCTATTAAATTTTCCAAACATTTTATTATGTATTTGAAACACACCAAGGTGTTTGGGACATCTACCCTCTGCAGCAGCAACTGGAAGCCATATGAGATATTATAAGGTGTCTAAAATGGAATAAGATATTTAAGTCTGAGCAACTGAATCCTGAACCAGATCATCTTGCTGCAAGTTCAGAGATTGCTCTGACAGAAACACATGCCATAATCTTCTCAGTTCAACAACCTGCATCCAATGGCTCAGTCATCAGACCTGAGCCCTCTTCTGTTTTATTGGAAAATGCTGACATATTTGAATATTTATGCTTGTGGTACTGGAATAAAGCTGGTTTTGGCCTTTGTCACTTTTAGTTCACAGCAGTGATCAAAACAGCACTCTGTAAATTCTTTGGAGCCTTTCCTGCTACAGGCAATAAGAGATTTGCCACTAACTTCAGCAGAGCCATTTATGAGCACCACGTTTAATTAACACGTAATTCAGAGTGTCTAATAGGATTGATGTGTATCTGAATTAAAACTGCAAATAAAATGGTGCTAAGGGATAGAAGCAAAGAACAGACTTTAAATCTCATTTCAGGACTTGAGCGCGAATGGCAGAAAATACCATGGGCTTCACAGACAAGGAAGAACTTGGCATGAGATAAAAGGCTTAAGCCAGCATTCATCCAACTTCCAGTGTTGCTCAAAGGATGAAACCATCTGAGATTTATATATTCATTGCTTGACTTGCCCACACAAGGCTTTGAATGCCACTGGAATTTGATTTTTAGAGGACATCAGAAACACTGACACAGAATATTGTTGGATGAGGCTTCTGGCTGCTCCACACCAGGCTTCTGAGCAGTCAGACATTTTGGGATTGAGAGTGGTTCTCTTCCAGATTCACATAATCTCATTTGGAGCTTTCCCTCTGTTAGAATGCAATGTGAGACAGGCTTTCAAGCCCTTTCCTCTGGTGCTAATCCTCCGATGAATATTGACTCAGGGTTTTGAAGAACTGCTGAAAAAATGACAAGTCAATGAGCATTGCTCCCTTCCCTGCCTCTCTGCTCAAGTGGGGTAGGAGAAGGGAAAAAAAAAAAAAGAAAACAAAAAAACCCGAAACCAGAAACTCTATATTGCTGTTTAAATTAGGAAGATCAGGACAACAGGAGGATGGGCTATTTGTGACACCTGAAGAAATCCTATTGTTCTTGCTGTCAGTGTAACTCTGCTGTCCAGACCAAAGCAGGTGGCTGCTGTACCCTGTAACACCTCTCCCTCGTGCCCTCATGTCAGGGTAGCATAGTGCCACACTCCCATTTTTAAAGAATTGAACATTGAGATGATAACCCTCTCTTCTCCTCTTCCCAGTGTTTTGGAGAGAAGCTGCACTCAAAAAGCCCATTGCCCCTGCAGAGAGAGGTGTATACAGTGCCACAGCCAGCCAGGAGCCTCATGCTGCTCTTTCTGCTTTTTTGGGGTGGGGACTGAGAATAGCTGGGGATAGCTGAGAGCCACATTGCCTCTTGCAGAGGTAAAATCCTCAGTTTGCCAGTTCTGCCCTGGTGGGTGAGAGACAGAAGGAACTCCCTGTCACAGGAGCATGACATGAACCAGCAGCTGGAGCTCCCAGATGGGACACAAGGAAGCAAAGAGCTTCATCAGCTCAGCTTAGTGTCGTGCCTGTATTGAGGTCCCAAATCGCTTCAAGGCTCAAATTCACATTCCCACTTTCTTTCTCTCCTGCCAGTTTTGTCTCTGCTCAAGTATTTTCTGTTGATTTGGTTTAGGAATCTCAACCCTTTCTTTAGCAAGTGTTAACAGTTATCTGGAAAACTGCAGAATTCATAGCCCTGGGAATTGAAATTTTCAGTACACTCACAGGCCAAGCAATAAGGGCTTCTTTACAAGCTTCGCAGGGCAATGTAGTGTGGAGGATCTAAATTTCCTGTATTGTCTCCTTGATTCCTTGATTACTCAGCAGAGGGTGTCTCTGCTATCAGTCACTGGGAGGCAGAGAGGCGTTAATATCTGATACTTAGACTGGGCAAGAGCAAGAATTGTCATGTTTATTAAGAAGGGGTTACTAACTACCGACAACCTTAGCAACCAGCTTGGACTCATACTGACATACTCTCCATCCTTTCCTCCCTCCATCCCTCCTCTCACTTTCTTTCCCTCTCACTTGATTTGTTTCACTTTTTTATTTTTGTCTTTTAAAACTAAAGATATGAAAACCTTTCTCAAATTTTCCCTCTTGTAGAAAATATCCTGAGAGCACAGATTTTAGTCAATATGTCATCAGTGCCGGTACTGGGTAAGAGATTAATTTTCCAAGTATAATATACAGTTTGTTATTTTGGGTTAAGGAGGTTATAACAGGTTGTATATAATTATTCTTGCTTAGCAATTTTATCTAATAATAGCTGCAAAAGAGTAGCAAAGATTAATTAAGGAGGCAAAGGAAAATCCAGCAGGAATGACATCTGAAGCAACAGTATTTGTTTTATGTGAGGCACAAATTCTGGAAAAGAATGTTCTGCTCTTCATCTTAAGATGGAAATAAGTATCAGGGAAGTGAAATGGAGAAGAACTGGTAAGGGTTTAAGGGTGGTGTTAGTGGCATGACTAATCAAGCAGAGAGAAGAAATTGAATAAGAATCACACTTTCTACAGTCACAAAATGATGGAAATAGAACTGTCATTACAGATGCTAATTAACAGGGCTCAGTATCTCTCAGCTTTGGAGTTCAAAACAGTGGGAAGTCTATGCAACAAGCAGCATGAATTTCACACACCCTGACTTGTCCTGAAGGAATTCCTCGTGGCTGCCAGTGGCATAACATTATCACAGACTGCTGTTATTATTGAGAAAATGTGTTTGCATGTAAAAGCATGTTATTAACTTTTCAAACCATCAAGCATATGTATATATGTAAATCCCTAATAAGTTTACATGGTTTTTGTGCCCATCTGTACAGGATATTAGTAAGGTCAGAACTTGATTATTGCATTCATCTTCTGGTAAGATGTCTCAAAAGATGAGTATCCTACAGACAACTCTCCTCCTTAACTCCATGTTAAAGAGTAGTTATAAAAGCCTTTCAGCCAGGAAATCCGGGTTCTTGCATTGGGAGTTTGTTGCATCAAGAAACTCGTGGTAGCATTTGTGCTCCATTTTCAATAACCACTGAATAGGAGGAAGTTCAGAATCTTGTAGGGATGTTAATGTTATACCATTGCTTTTAAGGGATAAATGAGACAATGAATTTTTCTTACTGTCAGTCTGCTACTGATTTCAAGGCTTGAATAGCAAGGATTTAAAGGAGTGAAACACCAACTAATATGGAAAACAGATATTTTTGAACTGACTTTTATAGAGTCCTCTGAATAAGTGTATAAAAGGCAAATTAATGCTGAACAGGTTTATTTCTGTTGGACTGCACGTAGATGAGCTATTTGATCTGTACTACTCACGGTATTTATCAATGTTTAGGAACTAAATGCAGCCACACAGCTGATAAATTTGGTGTTGACTGCAAGGTCAGGAAAGCAGGATGAAATAAGTTGATAGGTGATTGATATAGAGTTATTCAAATCACCTGTTAAAGAGAATTTATGTGAATAAGATTAGAGTAATTTGCCCTTCTGTGGTCCTTTGGGAATTAGACATCCAAATCTGACCCCCAAGTTCACTTTGTGATCAGCAGAGAGCAGTGCACACCTCCAAAGCGTGGTTTTTCTCATCCTGAGAGGATGATGATGATAACCTTTTTCCCCTTGATCAGAAAGGAAACATAGCAGTTAACTTGAAAGTACAGCAATTACCAGCATCAAACTGATTAAAACTCTGAGAGCTGCTAAAGGACAGGAATGTATGCATTACTGCTCAATCCACTTCCTTAGGAGAAGATTGAGGGATGATTTTGTCCTATGCATAAAGAGAAGTGATGGCTGATGGTTACATATCTCTATTTTCAGATTGGAAGTAAGGCACTTGCTTTAAGGGTAGTTACTCTAGATCTTGTATAAGGTTTTTGCATAATTAAACAGGACTAGCCTTCATTAAAACTGTGATCATACAAAAAGGAACAAATTCAGTGAAATTCATGACCTGCAATTTGTAAGTCCAGCCAGAAGCTCACAGCACACATTTTTTGCTCTACCAATGGCTAACTGTACACATTCCTCTCTTTAGGCACTAACAGTATAAGGACAGGCATAGAAGAATGGGAGAGGGAGCAGTGTCAACCATGATCACTGCAGCAAAACACACTGGAATTCTTTGTTAAGATTTTACTTCACATCAGGAAACCAGCTGTAGTTTCTGATCAGCTAGGCTAAATTGAGTTTCAAAAACAATTTTTTTCATGCACATATTTTCTCCTTTTGTTTCAGAAATACAAAGCTGTTTGCCTGTGAACAATGATTTTCTGTTCTGACCATACCTCCAAAAATCAGACTGTTAGCCAAAATTAATATAGCATTCCTACATTTTGTCAGAATAATTAATAAGGATATGCAAAATCAATCCAGTACCCATCCCTGGGGATGTCCAACCCTATCTGTCTCAAGTCCTTTTATTTCACCCCATTGACCCTTTCCTTTTAGTCATGCTCCAAATCTCTTTTTACTCATAAATTTTCCTTATGAAGTAGTCATGTTCCATGGGGTACCAACACTGTCACTGTGATCCAAAACAGCTTTTTGTGCACGTCAGATAGTTTTCCCATTCCCAGAGAATCCATCCCCAGAAGGCTCTAGGCAGTGAAAAGCCTCCCACCAGTCTTCAGTGAGCTCACTTTTGGTTTTGCTGCTCTGCTATGATAGGTATGAGCACCAGATCTGAGCACTTCTCATCTTCAAGCAAACTTGGAGTTTTAACACAAGCTTGATTTTCTCAGAGAGGATCTGCTGGAGCTAACTCCGGCTCCTGCCCGGGAGCTAGAGTACTGTTCCAGCAGAGATGAATTTCTTTTGATAAGAAAGTAATTTGCTTCAAAAACAGAAGCAAATTACTTCAGCATCTACTAATAACCTCTCTATTTAAGAACTCACAAATTAAAATATTTTATTTATTATATTCAGCTATTTGTGATCCAAAACAACAACAACAAAAAAAGACAAATAAAACTAATATTTTCTACTCCTCAGTTTAGGTATGGAACAAATTAATTCCTAATTAATATTAAAGTGCTGCTGGTACTTTACATTGGGGATTGTAAAGTTTATTAAGAAGAAGAAATCACTGCAGACATACACAAATGTATGGCTTCCATTTCAAAGTCCTGGCTGGGCTAGATTAAAAGGTCTTTAGAATTAATTGTGTCTGTAGATGAATAAGCTGGCATTTTCAGAATTGCTTTGGGGCAGATTTTTCAGATATTTTAATATTTCCTCTGTTGGGTGCTGCCCATTTAATACCACAGCTGGGCAGAGCTCCAGAAGACACTGCTTGTAATCCTGGTTCTGCCAGTGCCTACCTCATTGCACATACCACTCTACTTCTCTGAGCTAACTGAGCTTGTCAACCTTCAAAATGGAAGCACAATGCTGATCATAATGTATTCAAAATGTGCTAATAAAGTTTATGCTAGCCTGAGCTGGAAATGATCAATGAAAGTAGCACTTATCTCTCCTGACATCCATGTTACATCTGTGCTGCTTGTAGGACGGGTTTCATCTGAGCACAAAGGTTATCTGAAGTACTTGAAGTCCATTTAAAAACAGTGGTGAGAAATAACCAATCCTAAATCATAGCTCATCTGATTTGGATTAGGTGTCTGCCTTCAGATAGGCTTAGCAAAGGAAAGGAGATTCCTACAATATAGATATCTAAAGCTAGAAGATGCCAACACTACCCAAAGTGATTAGCAGTCAGAGCCTATAGCTTCCAGAGATTTAGATTCCTTTATCCATTTTATATTAAAGAGTTTTATCTGGATAATTTTGCTTCAACCTGTATGCTCAGAAGTCAATAATAAAACACTGGGCCCTTGAAATATCCTCATGTCATGTCACTTAAACAATTCAAAGGTTGATTTTCTCCCTTTGCCTGAGAAATAACTAAAGAACAAAGCTTTCATGAGTTCTCATTTGCAAATTGTAATTGCTTCAGGAATAGAAACACTTAACACAAATTTCTGACATACACATATTTTTTTAAAAAAGATGAAAAAAATCTCAACTAAAGAAAAAACCACTACCGACTCCTGGAACCCATTAACAAGACTGAGACCTTATAGTAAGAAATGTAAAGGCTGTATAGCCTAATTTATTTAGACTCTGATGCCGAACTAAAATTGTGTAAAAAGATGCCAGTAAAAATACAAATTTGAATCACAACATAGTTGAAATGCATGCATATGATACAATTCCTAACAAGGTTTACTGTCTGTAAATGCCATGCAGTTTTTATGCCTCCAGGAACTATGTGAAGCATAAGGATTTACTAACTGTGCTGAATTTTCAATATGTGTCAGAACTATGGCTGTACAAAACACAGAATCACTGAATAGTTTGATTTGGAAGGAACCTGAAAGTTCATCTTGTTTCAGCCCCCTGCCATGTGCCAACCTTCCACCAGACCAGATTGCTCCAAGCCCCATCCAACCTGGCCTTGAACACTTCCAGGGATGGAGCATCTACAGCTTCTCTGGGCAGCCTGTTCCAGTGCCTCATTGCCCTCAGATTAAAGAATTTCTTCCTAATATCCAATCTAAACCTCTCTCAGTTTAAAACCATTTCCCCTTCTTCTATCATCACGTGCCCTTGTAAAAAAATGCCCCTCCAGCTCCCTTGTGGGCCCCTTTCAAATACTGAAAGGCTGCAATAAGTCACCCCGGAGCCTTCTCTCATCTAGGATGGACACCCCCAATCTCTGAGCCTTTCCTCACAGGAGAGGTGTTCCATCCACCTCAGCGTCTTTGTGGCCCCTCTCTGGACTCGCTCCAGCAGAACATGGCAGTGAGTCTTCACAGGGGCTCATCTAAAGCTTCCTTCTTGATGTTACACCAGAAACCAGAGCCTTCCTTTTTCTCTTAAATTCCTCAGAAGCCCAAACCTCAAGACAAAACTCAAGGTCACAGACAGGGTTCCCTCTTTTCTCTGTCATAACCTACAGTTCACCCACAGTGTTCAGAACTTCAAGGCAAAAGTAACACATTAGAAAATTATTTAGTCTCACATGTAAAGGGTAAGGAGATTACCCTCACCTCATTGGAGTGATTTGGAAGTTGCACGGTTTATTTGACCATACTATTTAAGATCTTTTGTAGTCAAAGGGAAGAGAGGAATTTCTGAAAAGGCAACTGCTCCCATGGTAATGAGATTTCTGCACCTATGTTTCTAAGATAAGCAGGACAAATCATGCTTTGGAGTTTCCTGTCTTTCCTGATTGATTAAAAAGAAAGCCTAGACAATTATTTTAGGCTTATCATCTTTTAAATGTCTCTAGTTAGATGAAACAAAGGAGATCCTAAGGCTCTAATCTAATGTACTGTGTGCTCCAAAACCATAGTTGTAGCAGGTGCTTAACTTTTGCTTACGGGGGAAAAGAAACTTCAACTTTTATCTGAACTGCACACAAAAGTATGAGCAAAGAGCTAGGATTTTCTTTTGTGAGTGCCGTTATCACAGTTGGCAAAATGAAAGCTTTGTAATGAGGTTTTGTTTTTGCCTCATAAAAATTTCATTGAATTTCTACTTAAATAATCCACAAGGAAGAGATTATTAAGATAAAGCGTTTTCATTTATTAGCACTCTCAATATAATGAGAAGCAAAGATTTCAATTTGTTTCCTTTATTACATATTTTTAGCTATATGCACTAAACTATGCTATATTTTAAATTAATTTTGAGTGAGACCTTTCTCTTCTATCAACAGGAATTTTTTAGGTGGAACAGGTAATAGCACCTTTAAATGTAGGTTCATGGGAAATGATGGCAGTTTAAAGTTTGATTTATATTGCCAAATATAAATGTAGAAATGTCAATATGTGGAATAAAAGAAAATTTTTAGTTTTGACCAGTATGAAAATTGCTCTAATATATGTTTTTATGAAAGTTAGATGAGAAGACAGTTTCCTGAAAAGTTTGCAAATTAAAGATGAAAAGGGAAGACATTGCCATTCTATCTGAACAGCAGATTAGTGAATAAGTTGTAGATAAAGCAGCATAAAACATCCAGTTCAATTTCACAGGGTCAATATTTGCAAATACATATAAACCCATGTTAACTTAACCTGAAAGATATATTTTTTCAGACACAGAGGGAAAAGGAAATATATTCAAACTGAAAAAGTATTTGAAATCATGTATACTCTTTAGCATGCTCAGGAACAAACCAACCTACCCGTAGGAAGGATAGTTTGGCTGTGAAATCAGATGCCTTCTTCTTTGTGAGTACCAAGGTAAGATGGAGACTGGCTTAATTTTTGTGGATTTTGGTTTAATGCTAGCCACTAGAACACCTGAAAACACATATTCTTTCAATATGATAGAAATAGTAGAAACAAAGATGAAGCAAATTCCTTATGCAAGTCTTTATGTAGAAACTCAGATGATAATAATTTCTGCTGAGTTCATTTTGAACCATTTGAATTTCAGTTGTATGCTCTTCTGACAGAAAAGTCATGTCTGTCTCAGACACATTGTTCTGAATCTCATCATTGCACAACTGTAACAACTGCACGTGGAAAATATTTATCTGAATCAAATAAACTGCTGAAAATTTAAATCATAGAAAATTTATTTCTCTTTTCAAAGATGGGTCCTTTGCTCAATTTCTTGGGAATTTAATCTGGGAATTTTAAAAGAAATAAACGTGAAAATGTTTCTTATTTGCTTTTTGATTATTTTCTTTTTCTCTCATTTTTTTACATTTTTATATACTCTTTCAAACATACATCTGAGAAAAAAGGATTGATATGATAGTCTAGATTACCTTGAATAAATAATGTCTTCTTTTAATTTTATTTAATTTTGATCCTACCGTATATGTGGATAACAAAAAAGAAAAAACAGCCCTACCATGGTGTAGATTTTCTCCCATGTGACCATATCACAGACTGGGAAGCATGTGGCAGTGCTTCTAATATCATAAACAGAACCATAACTGTTTAGTCAGAGACATTTTGAATTACTACATTTCCTCCTTCAGGTCTTTGGATTCAATTCAAAACTGAAGCCAATAGATGTTGCATCATAAAATCTGTGGCTTTTATCCATCAATTTAATTCTGAATTTTGCTTTTACCCATTCATGGAATAACAATACTTTTTGATAAATGTAAAATAACAGTTGCTTAAGAAAATGACATTTGATTAAACAATATTTTCTTTGAATAACTTTAATTATCCAATTAATAGCTTTTCAGAATCAAAATGTATGCAATTGAAGAAAAGCTCAGAAAGTGAATAATACCTTGAATGCATCTTCTAATCACTTTAATAACAAAAGCTCACAGCATTTTTCTAAGTTTGCTAAGAAAATTACTTGGTTATTGTTCCTACTTAAATTAATAATATTTTTGCTATTGTGTGCATTTTCACATCACTGGGTCATCAATCTTGGAAAAGAAACATTCTGAAGTGGAAATATAGAGACAATAAGGAGGACGAGGGAAGATCTATGGATGTCATCTATCTGGATTTCTGGAAGGCTTTTGACACAGGCTCCCTAAAACATCCCTCTCTAAATTGGAGGGATATGTATTTGATGGATAGCCTGTTCAGTGGACAAGGAATTGGCTGGATGGCTGTGTCCAGTGAGCAGTGGTCAACAACTCCATCAGGGGTCCATATTTGACCCAGCACAAATTCATCTCACAGAATCACCAGCTGGGGTTGGATGGGACCTTAAAGGTCAGGCATGGAGTGTTGAAGTGAGTCCAGAGGAGGATGATGAAGATGATCACAGGGATGGAGCACCTCTCTTATGAGGAAAGGCTAAGAGAATTAAGGCTGTTCAACCTGGAGAAGAGAAGGCTCTGGGGAATTTTATTGCAGCTTTTCAATACTTAAGGGCAGTATGTAAGAAAGATCAGGACAGGGCCTGTTGTGATAGGACAATGATTTTAAACTAAAGGAGGGTAGATTTAGATTAGATATAGGGAAAAATATTTTCACTAAGAAGTTGGTGAAACACTGGCACAGTTTGCCCAGAGAAGTGGTGGATGCCCTATCCCTGTAAACATTATCCCTGTAAACATAAGTGACCTGGTCTAGCTGAAGATGTCACTGCTCACTGCAGAGGAGTTGGGCTACATGACCTTTAAAGGTCCCTTCCAACCCAAACTGTCCTATGGTTCTGTGACAAAGGTAAAAAGTTGTAATTAGTTTTAAGGATTCAGATATGGGTTCTGCACATCTATAGTGTACAGGTAATGAATTTAGATCCAAGGTATACATTCACACCTTCAGACAGTGAGAAACTGTTTTGCTAAAGTGCAGACATCTCTGCAACCATCTTGTATATATCCCTCTTCATTTAATAATCCTGAAGTAAGTTTCTTCCTATCACTGGCAACAACAACAACAACAACAACAACAAGACTTACAACTTGTGTAAGTCCACATAAAAACTATTTTTGTACCTGATTATATCTTGGACATGGTTTGGTGCACCCTTGACTGCCACAGATTTCAGTGGGAGTTGAAATTTCTCAGCACTCTGTATAGCAGGGCTCCTGTCTTGGAAGGCCAAGCAGAGGAGAAACTGCAATGTTCACAGCATGTGCTCTTCATGGACCACATGCCAGCAACATTAGGATTTTCACAGTATTCCTTCGAGACATTTAGCTGCCACATCACGTAGCTGTGCTGAAGGTCAGCACAGGGGATATAGCTTCAATTTTCTCTCATCTGGAGCTTCCAAACCAATGCTCTCTGTGGATTTGTGTCTCTAATCTCCCCAAGCTGAGGATACTTGATCAACTTTTAATCTCTCCCTGAGCTCTCCCTTGGGGTTCAGCCTAGGCATTCACTGAACAACCTGCCCCAGACTGCTCACCTGACTACACGAGACAACAAGGGCTACCAATCTAGTTGGGGTCAGGGAAGGAAGGAGAACTTGAGATAGACTTTCCTTCTGTGGAAATAAAAGTGGCTTTGTTACTTCCAGAGTAAAAGTCTACATGGTGTTTTATTCAACAAATACATTTCAACCAGTAAAAATACACCTTAATGAGGTTTATGCACTTTAATTGAAGCTCTCATGAAATTACTTCTATGTTTCTTTTTTCTTGTTTTTTCTTCTTTGCTTGTTTTTTTCATTTTCTTTTCCTTATATCCTGTTACAGCTTTCTTAAAACTAATGACCCAGGCACTCTCCTCCTGAGCTACAATAAATGAAAGCGAACAGATAAGAAAATCTCTGCATCTCCCTTGGAGCCAGTGCATCCTGCAGATATCTCCCAGGGGTTGTCATTAGCCCTAATAGAAAACAGCTGAGCCCCAGCACAGCCACACTGGTCTTCACCAAGCAGGTACTTGTGCCTGAAAGGGAATGTATTTGCAAATATTCCTTCTGTATTACAAGTGTCAGATATTTAACCATGCAGGCTAACTTTGGTGCCATAGGGATAAGCTAAGCTCAAACTTGACTCCAGAAGGAAAACTTGCCACGGCATGAGGAATTTCGTCTTTCCCTTAAAGAACAAATGCCTGATGGATGGATTTATTTATGTCTGGCATCTTATATATAAACTAGTTATCAAGGAAATATTAATACACAGGAAAGATACAAAGATAGCTCTAGGATGAAGCATACTCCATCCTTAAAAGGCACCTAGCATAGGTAGGATGATTCATTATCTATGGTGCCTTCTTCTCTCCATTGATGGTATGAAAACTAAGGACATGACTCATCTGATCTCAATTAAATGTCAGATTAGAGGAGAGAGGAACTGTTCCCCTAAAATACCTGTTTCCCCAGTGATGACTATAAAAGAAGAATTATGTTCTCAGGAACGGATATTCACTTTTTGTTAGATGAACTCCACATTATTTATCTAAATATGTGGTTCTTTGGTTTCTTGAGAAGGGCCAGGAGCTGAACTCGATGATCCTGGTGGCTTGTTTCCCACTCAGAATATTCTGTGATTCTATGAAATTTTATGACACTAAAGTTATATAAAATCAATTCTTTGAGATTGTTGTTCACCGAGAATGCATTTAATTCCAGTTGTAACAAGGTTTCTTCACTTTGTTTCTGGACTATTTTTGGTCTTTTATGCACACTATATATCATATTAGCTCCTTATTCTTTACTTGGTTTTGAGTTACAATCCCTACACAAAAGATCATTACAGTCACATTGGATGAGACCAGAAATCCTGTCTGGAGTGATGGCCAAGAGAAGATCCCTTCTAGAAGAGCATGAGAACCTGAAAACAGTTTTGTTACCTGTTACAGTCCCACAGCCAAATAGTTGTAGCCCAGGCACTTTAGGAGTTGGGTTTTATTTCCAAATAAATTTCAGGCCTTGCTGGAGGTCAAGGTTTAACTTTGAGCTGGATCTCCATTAAAAGGCAATTTTTCTCTGACCAAGATATAAATTGGTATGTGCTCCTTTTCCATGAGTGTCAGAAAGTCACTGGATGCACAGGTTACACCGTGGGCTCCCTGTGTGCCCCCTGTGTGCCAGAAGGGAGCCCACGACAGGGAAAACAGCAATGCCTCATCTGTGCCAACCTGATGGGTTGGGTGTCTGAATTTGATCAGGTCAGCATGCTGGAGGATCAGACAGACCTAAACTTTGTGCAGTATTTTATCTCCAGCACATAGAGCTTTAAAGCTCAGAAAGTCATTAAACTCCAAGCTGACACAGGGAATGCCTAGTGGGATTAACCTTCAAAAACTAATTACCAAGGAGATCAACAGAAGGCAGCCTGCATCACCACTGTTGTGACAGCCTACCAGAGTGAGTGGCGTCAGAAAATGTTGAATAAAAAATCTGATTCACTGCAGATCCTTTTCCTATGTAGGCAGAGTTTTCCAAATGATTACCAATGACAGATCAATGGAAATCAGGTTTCTAATTACAGATAGGGGTCTGGGTACTATGCTATGATGATTATTTTTATTTTATCCTTTTTCCTGTAGTTTACAGGAAAGGTTTTGAATGAAGTATTACACTAGCAACTAGGAAGGATCAGCTCCCATGTTAAAGAAAAGGGGTGGGCCTGCCTCCTCATGAGACACCCACTGAGCAAAACACCCTGAAGTTTCAGTGATGATTAATGAAGAAGAGATAAAGACATGATGATTATCTGATTTGTCTCAATCATCTAAGGCCAATAGCACCTTCAAAATGCATTCCTTTTTTTTCCCCCTACTCTATCTCTCTTGAATATTAAAAGAGCTTATGGTGGCTGCCTGGAATATACAGTATGGGTTTTAAATGTAGTGACATGAATTCCAACTGCATACCAAACACACAGCACAAACAAATGCTGAGCTTATGAAAGGGGCAGCACTCCATCACCTGCCAACCCCAAACCAATACAGACTAATATTGCCTGGAAATCTGTTAATTGCTCCTCAGATTTCATNTGTGTGTGTGTGTGTGTGTGTATATAGAGAGAGAGATGTCGTATCACCATTAACTTACTCCAGTTTCTGGACATAAAACTTTTAGACTTATGCAAGGAAAAAAATCCTAAAGAAAGAAAGAAGACTGGTTTTCCCAATTTTCTGCATCTGCTATTAGGTTAACAATCTCTCTTGAATATCAAGGATACTAGAATTTGAACAAAACATTGGAAAGCAGAAATCCCAAAGTTCATACCAGCAAAAGTAAAGAATTCCAGTNCCTTTTCCATGAGTGTCAGAAAGTCACTGGATGCACAGGTTACGCCGTGGGCTCCCTGTGTACCCCCTGTGTGCCAGAAGGGAGCCCACGACAGGGAAAACAGCAATGCCTCATCTGTGCCAACCTGATGGGTTGGGTGTCTGAATTTGATCAGGTCAGCATGCTGGAGGATCAGACAGACCTAAACTTTGTGCAGTATTTTATCTCCAGCACATAGAGCTTTAAAGCTCAGAAAGTCATTAAACTCCAAGCTGACACAGGGAATGCCTAGTGGGATTAACCTTCAAAAACTAATTACCAAGGAGATCAACAGAAGGCAGCCTGCATCACCACTGTTGTGACAGCCTACCAGAGTGAGTGGCGTCAGAAAATGTTGAATAAAAAATCTGATTCACTGCAGATCCTTTTCCTATGTAGGCAGAGTTTTCCAAATGATTACCAATGACAGATCAATGGAAATCAGGTTTCTAATTACAGATAGGGGTCTGGGTACTATGCTATGATGATTATTTTTATTTTATCCTTTTTCCTGTAGTTTACAGGAAAGGTTTTGAATGAAGTATTACACTAGCAACTAGGAAGGATCAGCTCCCATGTTAAAGAAAAGGGGTGGGCCTGCCTCCTCATTGAGACACCCACTGAGCAAAACACCCTGAAGTTTCAGTGATGATTAATGAAGAAGAGATAAAGACATGATGATTATCTGATTTGTCTCAATCATCTAAGGCCAATAGCACCTTCAAAATGCATTCCTTTTTTTTCCCCCTACTCTATCTCTCTTGAATATTAAAAGAGCTTATGGTGGCTGCCTGGAATATACAGTATGGGTTTTAAATGTAGTGACATGAATTCCAACTGCATACCAAACACACAGCACAAACAAATGCTGAGCTTATGAAAGGGGCAGCACTCCATCACCTGCCAACCCCAAACCAATACAGACTAATATTGCCTGGAAATCTGTTAATTGCTCCTCAGATTTCATGTCCCTTGGATGAACCTGGTCTCAGGTGGCGTGGTAAAAAACCAGGCAGCAGATTATGTTACACACACATATATAGACACGTAGGTTGTGTGTACACTTATATATAACAGGACAGTATTAAAGATACCATATTACACATTATTTTATATATAATAATATATTTTTGCATTTATTGTATATATGTGTGTGTGTGTGTGTGTGTGTGTGTGTGTGTGTGTGTGTGTGTGTGTGTATAGAGAGAGAGAGATGGTCTCTCACCATTATCTTT
>VWZT01016565.1:0-83875 GCA_013397055.1 Pachycephala philippinensis | reverse complement strand
GGGGTTGGGAAGAGATTTGTAGGGGGATGCTATAACTTTTCCACCTTCTAATGAGCACAAAGGGGTTTTTAAAGAGGTAGATGTGAGGGTTTTCTTATGGAGAACATGTTTTGGGTCATTTCTCTTGAAAGCAAGACCAAGGCTCAGTAGAAATGTTTGCATCTCATTTGGCCACAGTATAGATATCCATAGTAGGATCTCTGTTTCACTAGAAACAGATATGAATGAAAGAAGTGGCATTTTGTGCTTAAGAAGATGTAATTTTTTTTTGGCCTGAAATACATTAAATCTGGATACAGAAGCTATAATTACTGCTCCTGCTATTACACAGTTATAATTATTGAGGGACTTTGCCATATGTTTTTGTAGCCGCAGAAATATGAAAACCTTGGCATAAAAAATACAATGTATAAGATCATTTAAAGCACTTAAAGGCTTCTCATCATAGGTGTTTCTGGTATTTTGTTATAGACCAAAAGCAGAGTTCAGTGCCATTTCAGCTATTAATATATTGTGTATCGTTCCCATGGAAACTTTTCAACACAATTATCATTGTGGGATCATCAAGCCCATTGTTTAAAAAATGCTTTTATAATAGGAAGCTATCAAGTAATAATGAAGCAATGAAAAGATTCTTGTTGTAAGGCAGACTGTCTAAGGAAAGCAGAAACCAAAAGGCAGGCTGCTACGTGCACTAAAACACTTGGATAATGTGTGTTTTGCAACATGTTACAATGTAAGTTTATGATGACAATTCAGCTGCTTCTTTGAGAGACTGTGCAGACAGGAATAAAAAAAGGATCACTTAAAAATGCTTTTTTCTCATTAAGAGGTTTTGTTCTTAAAGAAGGTGAAGATCATTCCAGTATTCTTATACTGGATGTATAATATAATAGATACTAAATAGCTAGAGCAAGGATGTACACAGAGTTCCTAAATTGGCACAGAAATCCAGGATGTTACAAGGCTCTTACATAACAAAAGAATCCCTACGTTTCCTAGGTAAAACTGGAATCAATATCCCGGGCAGGAGTCCCTCTTTGAAGGACAGCATTTGAGAATCAGAGTGTTTTACAGATACTCTTCCTTTCTCTTATGTCGACAAATGCCTCTGGTCCCCCAGGCCATGGCATGGCTTCATCAGTGACAGCTGAATTATCTACAGGTCACAGATTCCTCCCCATTCTTCTCATCTTTCTCCACACGGTCAGTGTCAGAGACACTCTGAACTGATGGTTAGACCTTTGTATGTTCTCCTTTTCCTTATCAAGAACTCGCTTTGCATGTTCAGAATGGTTTTGGGGATTTTTTCAGGCTTAAAGTCAATGAAAGTGAAGGAAGAAACATGACTTTAAGAGAAAAACTAAATTTAAGTCAAAGTAGAGCTGCAAACCAACAACGGTACTGATTGTAATTCAAGACAAGTTTGGGAACTTGAGGAAGGAATGAATTTCCAGCAGTGCTAGTTTTTCTTAATAAGAAATCAATTCTGCTGTGTCTTCTAATGAGATGTCACTGAATCATTTATATTTATAAACTATATAGTCTGGAGTAAATTTCTTTAGATTGTAAGAAACTTAGTGAAAATATATTTCTAATTTTAAATTTGATTATATTCCATATTCCTGTAAAATGTTGCAGTAATGTGTGATATAGTTTTTTAAATTGCATTATATGTGTGTTTCATTTTATTAAATTTTTAATAGCTTTGCTATTCAAGACATTGGAGACTAATTTTGGGTTTCTAAATGATGATTTTAGAAGGTAATATAATATTAAAGAGTGTCAGGATAGCACATAAATTAGTTAAAAATCCAGATGGACAACTGCAACAAACTCTTAAGGGTTTATCATTAGTATGCAGTTCTGTAAAGTACCTTCTGTCAGTCACTGCAAAAGACCAGCAGGTTTTCACTTGATGGAGACTGTACTTTTAAAAAAATTATTATCAACATGCACTCATTCAGTTTTATGGCCTCTATTTTCGGCACAAAATAAGCCTAAATAACATCATTGCTAGACTGAATTCACTGAGTTCAGTGTAGAACGCTCCTAAATTTTTTCTTGGTTTGGTTTTTTGGGGGGAAGTTTCTGTTGGTATTATCTTGGGATATATTTTAATAATTCTCTTAAACCAGAGATAGTTAATTTCCTAGGATCACCGTTTGCTCTTAATTATGAAGGCACAATATGGCCAGATGAGCCAGTTTTGTAGTAGAGGTGGATATACCCTGTCTTGGTATAATGTGCATTAATAGTTATAACTGTGTCTGTGCAATTTCATTTTCAGCATTATCTCTGAAAATTCCCACTCACACTTCATATGAGCCTGGACCCTATTTTCTTTCCTTCTCTTGGATTGAAATGGGTTAAAAAGAAAACTGACCCTTTCTCTGCAGATTAATTTAATGCTTTTTTTCATTCATCTTCCAACACTCTTAAACTTGAATTTAATTAGGAAATTGCAAATTAATAGCTGCAAAATTAATATTGACAACTCACAGGAAGGAAGAAGTTGAACAGTTCATCACTTCTGTTTCTGGCCATAACACAATATCAGCTGGAGCCCACAAATCTGGGCAAGGGTAGAAAATTGTCCAGCGACGATCAGATCAGACCCTTCCTCTCTAATGAGTGCATGGGAAGCACTTTTAGTACATATGATTCATACACAGTGCTTTCTCATTTTTCAGCCCTATTGGACACTCCTTGGATGCACCTGTAATGTACTTTTGACATTTACACTGAGATGAGATGATTAATTTTGTAGAGATGGCTGATTTGCTATGATAATCAGTTGCCTTACTAAAAGGCTTTTAAGCAACTACCTTGGATAAATGTTGTTATTTTGTAGAGATAAGAGGCCTCTGTGCCTGCATCAGAGGTTGTGGTTTAACCTCATGTGTTGAATGCCAGAAAACAATTTCCAAAATGAATTTTGTTCCCTGCAACAAACGATTTTCCCCTAACAAATTGCAGGAAGAATGAAAACACCAAACAGGGCATCACAGCAACTCGATTAGCTACAAACAATTCCTTTGTAAGCCTTCATTTTTAATTGCTTTTGTGTCCCTCTCCCTTCATCATCCCCCAGTTAAAGAAGGATAAATGAGAGGTTAGACTCTTTCATGCTTCTCTGTTTAAAGACAGTCAATAATATGCCCTCCCCCTTCCTTACCAGCTCTTGAATGCAAATTCTTTTTCAGTAAGACTGACTCAGAGTTACCTCTGGAGATGTGGACTTCGTGATTGCCAGAAGATAATTGCTATGGTAAGTAAGAAGCTTGTTTATTTATTTTGATTGTTCTGATCAACAGAAAAATAATAATAATAATAGAAAAAAATCTGTTGATCTGGGGGTTTACTGAATGTTATTTGAGATAATGCAACCAAAACAAAATCAGCAGCCTGGTTTAATTACCACTCCAATCCAACAGAATCAAGGATGGGAATTTTTAAACAAGTATTCATTTGCCAAAAATTCTCACAATTCCCTTGAAAAGATGAGGCTGTTATGGCCTCTAAAAAAATGGCCTGTATATGACACCCTAATATGATACTCAGGAGAAAGCTGGATCTTAAATATTATCAGCATATTCAGAAAGAGCACAAAGTCTTTGAATGTTAACTGATTGAACAATTTAAAAGAGGAGATCTTTCTGGGGAAAAAAAAAAAAAAGGTTTTAAACAAAAATTTGGATTGTGGAAGAGATTTTCTGGCCAAGTAAAGGAAGACAGCAATATCACAAAATGTGTTAATGGAGACCTTTTCAAGGAGACAATCCAAGAGCTAAAAGCTTCTGTACAGAGATATGACATGGGTCTGAACACAGAAAACTCACTGCTGCTTGTGAATATTCTGCCTGGTTGGGTCTGGCAGTGTGCTGAGTTACAGGATGGGTACGTGGGCAGTCCCTCAGAAGCACAGTCCAGGCTGTCATGGTCTCTCTCCCAGTGTACCAAGAAAAGGAAGGAGTTGACAGAGTGAGAAATTCCTCTGATGATGTCACCCCACCCACTCTCTCTTGTAACAACTAGTGTGGCCAGCAAAACAGCTCAGGAGCGGTAACGAAACCCGTGTTACCTTAGGGGTCATATCAAAAGCATAAATCCATGCTAACGTTTTGTGTCTGGGCTCTAAATTCCCATAGTTTCACAGAGCAGCTCTCATTCTTTTGTGATATGCCATGTTGAAATCAACACTATATCCAGGCCATGGCTTTCTACGTGTTTTAGAGTCAAATGAAATCAGGCAGCATGGATTAGGTGATCACCGGGTCCAAACCGATTCCTGTTGCCAAATAATTCCCTGTTAGTGGTGATTTTTACAGACCTGCTCCTCAGCTGCAATCTGTACTAAGAAGAAAGGCTTTTTAATCCTTCGTAACCTTCCTTGGAGCCTTTTTCACAACAGTGGGCACTGGCCCTGTCAGTCAACTTAGTGCCTGGAATAACAATGAGTGATGAAGTATCTTCTCATCTCAAGAGCAGGCACTTACCTGCATAAATCTCTCATGTAGAGATAAGCAATAGCTATGAACCCAAATGGGCTTTCCTTCTGAAAGGTCAGCTTTTGAAAGGATTTCCTTAGTCCCCTGGAGCCTCAGCAAAAGATAACATTTCAGAACTTGTCTTTTGCTTTCTACTCTATTTAATTAAAGTACACTGTTCACTTTGATGAAAATATGTTCCCCTCATGATTAAAAAGCTCTTTTGATTAGATCATTTTGCATAGACAAGTGGCCTGTGATAATAAAAATAAATTACGATATTTTTGAAACAACTTTCTCATCTGTTAATAAAATGTAATTCAATTCTATGTGGGAATTGACGGGTACACAGAAAACCTCACCCACCAGTTGAATGTATTACTGTCACTGGTCACTAGAACTCCTTCTAGGTGGATTACAATCTTGATCTTATGCTACAGAGAAAGAAAATGGGAAAATACCAGTTAGAATCAGTGCTAAGAGACCCTTTGTATCTCAGCTAATCTTGTAATCTGAAATGCAGGAAAGTGCAGTACAAAGAGCTGAACTGGCTTGATGGGAGTCTTCTCTAAAGGCGCAATAGTAACATAAATAGAGCTTTAATGCTGAAAGAATAAATCTTTCAGTATGATTTCTAACTACCCCAGGTACCTGGTGTAATTTTCTCCTTTGTGCTCATCTGAGATGACAACGAGCAGAACAAGCTTAGGCATCTTCTTATTCATCTGTGGTAGACATATTCCAAGGCACAAAGAGCATCTTTGGTCTGCTTAAATGATATATGAGAAGCTTGTAGAAAAACTGGAAATAAAACGTATCTTTCTCTAGTTTGATTAGACTCTCTTTTCTTCTCTATTACTTAGGAAGAAAGGAGAATATTTATACAATAAAAATATAAGGATGTTTAATCTGCAATAGACTAGAGACGCTGATGCTTTAACATCTGGGTTGTTTGTATCATGATGGTCTTTGGGGATGGAACTATTTACTTTCTTACCAAAATTAGGATCAAATATCATTTCACAGTAAAGAGAAATTGTACTTTCTTTTTTCTTCTGTAGTATAAGAGAAATACTCACAGAAAAAATATCATTTGGGTGACTAAAGATTATAATATTTGGCCTCAAAACCTATTGTTTGTTTTTTGCACTAAATTTCACATTCTAAAAGTTTGTATAAGTGCTCATTGATATTTCTGAAAATAACCACAAAATACGATTTTTCTTTTGTTGCTGGCCAGTAAAAAGATTATGGTAAGGAGCTCATTTGCTGTGTTAAACCCAGGCTCTTAACTCAATTTCCTCAGCTCGTCTGGAAATTAATGCCTTCCTTAAACTTGTTTGATCCTGGTGTTTTTGAAGCAAAGGCCACAGTATATATGAGTGACAGGCTTTTATCCCCGTGAGGCTTAGCTGGAGTCATCACAGTGTGACCTGTGCTGGATAAGAGTTAGGTCCTTCAGAGGCAGCAGATAATGAAACACTGGGCTGCTGCATCAGCTGACTTCTCTGTTCATCAGCCCCAGCTAAAGGTCAGATGACATATCTCAGGTGACAGAAGAGAAATAAACTCAATACATCAGTTTCCCCAATCACTTCAGGTGTGAAAATAAACAAGGTAAATATTTTGGTGCAAATCATTATCTAACTGCTGCTGTTACAATTCTCTTTTTTTTTTTATATTTAGTCTATCAAGTAATTGCTGAATCTGCACTTAATGCATATGTATTTTTGATATCTAATTGCAACAGGATAATATATCAAAGTGCTCCTTGAGCAAGAGCATATTCATAAAACCTCTTCTAGGACTGATGGCACAGAAAAAGCAGATGGGATTCCAGCAAAATCCTCAGGTCACAAATAAAAGTGACATGAATCAGAAAGACTCTTTTATGAGATAAAACCGTACTAAGGGAGTTTTAAATTACAGGCATGTCCAGGGAAAGGATTATTTAGAAATCTCAATCTCTCTGAATTGGCCCTGGAAACTCAGTCTTAAACATGATACCGAGCTACTTCAGTGCATCCCATGCAAAAAGCAGTGAAAACGGAGAAACCTCAGCACTTCAGCAGCTCTGCTCTGTGTGCAGCAGTGGGGGAGCAGAGGCTTCAGAGTAACTGAGGTGCTCTCCTGAGGCTGAGGGGAGTCAAGTTTTCATCCTGGATCTGCCACTAATCTGCTTTGAGCAACCTACACCCACCTCTTCTGGTTATTTAAATGACAAGTTCCCCAGCAGAGATTGTCACAGCAGAAGGGATCTGCACACACTTCCCAGGACACTGGAGCTCCTCAGGGAGCCTGACACAATTCCCTGCCCTGGACCTGGCAGAGGGGGCTCTGGGGAGGTGCAGGCTCAGCTTTGAGCAGGGTCTGTGCTCTGCTGCTCACAGCTGATCCTCCTTTTACGTGCACAGTATCTTTATATTACTTGAAGGTGGCTGCCTGAGCACACAGCTGACATTTTCCTTCTCTTCACTTATTTCAGCACATGCAGGGAGGCATTTTTTCCTTTTAAATTAAGAAAAGATGTATTTCTTGCATTGAGAGGAATATGCTGGCAGCTGAATATAGTGGAACAGATTAGTGATCTTGAAATGGCACATTTTTTTAAATCTAGTTGGTTTTTAATATGCAATTAACAAAATATTGGTCTTATAAGACATTTCTATATGTTGCTGTATGCCATGTAGATCTAATATTACCAAAGAGTACTATTCCTTAAAACTCCTCATAAATATAAAATTTATTATTTTTTCTGCTTTTTTTCCTGTACAAAAGAACAGTTTATATGTTAACTTTAGCAACTGCATTTGTATGGAAGTGCTCTGACTTCAGTACATGGACATCTCTTCTCTATTCCTTTCCTTTGCTGCTTGTCATAGCAGAGAAGTAAAATATTGTCTCTGACCACAGGAGCAAAAATAAATGTTGATTAAGGTATCGATTTAAGGTCAAGAAAATTCCAAATTTTAATCTAATGTATTAAAAACATGCAGCTTGAAGGAAAGCATTACAGCCTGCAAAATATTCTGATACAAAAATGCCACCTACACGAATACTCAAGTTAGAGGAATCTTTTGGCTATTAAACACCGAAGAAACAGAATAACTTCCCTTTCAGAAGAATATGTGGTTTCCATGAAAATTGCACTGGATCAGAGATTTAATTTCTCTTGAAATATCATACATTACAGAGACAAAGTATATCTTCCATACTTGTAACAACACATAGTGTGCCTGTTAACAAAATGCTATTTAAAATAACCCACGTATTCTTCTTTGTTTTCTCATTCTTTTCACTAAGGACCATATTAAAAAGCTTTCCACAGTGCAAGCTCTTTTAAAAAATTACATGATTCAATGTATTACGAGATAGGAAAACACTTTTGTTTCAATAGTTTCCCAAGAAAAAAGAGGTAGAGTAATTAAGAACTTACGGAATTCTATTTCAGGAAATTGCTGTTAAGAGGTATCTGAGAGAAAGAAACCTAAACAGCAATCTTCCCTTTGTTCCATCTCTGCCTCCTTGAACAGTAAGATTCCTCATTTTACTGACATACAGAGAGGTCTGACACCCTGTCCAAAACAAAAGAAAGCATTGACAACAAAAGAAAAACTGAAAATTATCTAATATGCCTTACTGGAACACAATGCTTCTGAGTACCTAGAAAACCTGTTAATAGCCAGGGATGTAGAAGTGTTGTGACATTAGCCTGTCAAATATTTCAGTGTTAAAGCTGTTGTTAGAGACTCATCAATAGCGGATTTTCCCCTCTGTGGAGCTCTTTATAATTTTCTGAATAACTTATTTATCTGTGAAGCATTTTCAGATCCTGAACATTTTATCACCTTGTAATATAAAGATCTGGAATGCAGAGAAAAAGCCATATTTCTGCAGGGACAGCACCCAGGGGCTTGGAGAGCAGTGCTGGAGGCAGGCTGTTTGCAAATAAACCCACAGGGGCCAACTGCAACCTTCGATCTTCTCACTTAAATAATTCTGGTTTTCTACAAAACTGCTTTTTGCTGCACCATTTCTGGATAACGAGGAAGCTTTTAGGCACACGAATACTCCAAAAATTATTTTTGTAACTATTTTGATTTATAAAATGTCACCATCATCTAATACAGCTCAAGGTACAATTGCATATATCTTAACACAGTGAAAAAAGAACTCAATGGACATATAGCATTTTGTGGGCACCCTGTATACTGAAGTTCCTTTGTAAAACATATTTGATTGACATATAATAGATAACATAAGATCTAAAAGATAACTAAATGTCTTTACCATGACGAGAAATAAAACCAGGCTGAGAGCAGAGCAGTTTTCACAGCAAATCAACGTGTTGTTGGAAGATAATTTCCCTCTTTTCCAAAGATACCTTGTGTTTTGTCCTTTAAGGAAAGGATCAAATCCTATAGGAAATGATGACCTGAAAAGGACTCAACCATCATGCTTGAGAAACTACACAACATTCCTTGGGAGATGGAAGGAATCAATACAAAGGCAAGTGTGTATGGAGAGTGGCTGAAAAAGCACACCTTGAACTTTTCCCTTTGCTTTTAGCTGCCAATGGAATTCATTGCTGACTTTAAAAAATCTATAACAATATGTCTTACAATATGCACCTCCAGTCCAGAGATCAACAGTGAGTAATGGTTTTGTGGTAACCAGAAATGTACTAATAATACAATTTTTTTTTAAATGAAGACTCATAGAGGCCATGTGTTCACCACAGCAGATTCTATAAAAATGAGAATGTCCTTAGTCTAGAACCACCTTGATGGGAAAAGAGACTCCTGTAAAGAGGCTGACCTTGGTGTTCTGAGAGGGATAGGAAGAGATGGAATGTATATAAGACTGCTAAAAGTTGTAAATGTTTGTCAGAAGACAGCTTCAGGTGGAGCATTTTAATTTGATAGTGGATGCGTTTGTTTTGTTGGCTTGCGCACTAGCAGAGATGAGAGATCTGAAACTGTATCTGGCAGACACTGAAAGCAAACTTCTTATTTCAAAGAGACCCAGGCTTTGGAGGCTGTCTAACTCCTGTATTTCTAGAAGCCTCCATTTTCTCTTTATGTCTATAACTGAGAGCCATTCGACATAAAATTACACAATGGTTGCCTTTATTTCTCCAGTTAATTGGTAGACTAACACTTTGAAAAATGTCATGCACTGTCTGCCACACCTCATTTGCATTGATCTTCCTTCTTTACTTAAACACCTGCCTGATTCCTTTCATTTAGAGAGCTGGTATTTTGTCTTAAACTATAAAATATTTGTGTGAGAACAATTCACAGAGGCGTGAAATAATGTTGTTTCTAATGGCACGAGTTCTGAGGAACACTGCTCTCTCACAGCTCTGAGGATTACACGACTTCGAGCAGTCCTCTGACCTTCAAAGCTTCTCAGGCAACCAGCAGTCATTAACTCCAGCAGGAGGCTAAGCCCTGAATATTTTGGAACGGGGGCTTGAGAGACTTACCTGAGTTCAAAGAGATGCTCAACAGCAGAGCAAAGACTTGACTGCAAATTTTGGAAGGATTGTTGAACAAGAAAATCATCCCTTTCCCTTTATGTAGATGGGTGGAAAAGGCAGAGGGTAAGTCTGGGTGGTTGGTATTTGAGGTCATCCACTGTCAAGGACTGTTGTACTGCTGAACTGCTGTGCATAGGCAGTTTTGAGATTAGGTTTTAGGTTAAGTGAGATATTGTCCCTAATCATGTCACTGCCAGGGGACTCTCAGGGATGGCTTAGTGATGGTGCTGGCATGTTCAGAGACAGTAAATGAGAAAAACACCAAGGCTCCCTTGTCATCCTGGTTCATGAGCCCTGACAATAACAATAGTCAGTTTATCTAATTTTAGACATCTATATGATAAACATCTGTATCAGAGTTAATTATTCAGAATATTTTTATAGGCAAGGGAGGGAAAAAAGCACCTCTAAGGAATGACACAGCTAATGGTTTTAGACATCTGCCTTGAAGCGAGAGGTAGTCTGTTTCTCTCCACTAGCTGTGAAGAATCCAGACAACTAGCTCATGTTTTGTTCCACTAGATTTCCTCTGGTGAATATTTGCCTAGGTAACTACTTCAGATAGAATGCCCAGCCTTCAGACAGCAAGGTGCCTGAATTTCACCCTTTGTGTGGCAGTTCCTTCCAGGACTGTGGCATGATTGCAACTCCAGGCTCATCCTGAGAGAGGCTTCAATATTCAGGATACACAGGTAGAACCAAGGTACTTGGTCTGAAGATAGTCCTACTGCTGTCCCTCTTTTATATTGAAGATAAAATATCTTAGATATCAGAATGAACCTTGGGACATCATTACAATGGACTGTGCACAGCTCATTTGCACAGAAACCAGACAAGGGTGTTAAAGTTTTAATCTACTTTCAAGTTTTCTCATGTTTTAGGATTATTTATATACCCTGCACAAGTACTTCCTGGCTGCTGTCTACCAGGACATCATGTACAAATTCTCATGAGGAGAGTAATGGAGAAGCCACCACATGCAACAGACACTGATTAGATTAATGAATTTCTGGAAATTTCAGAATTTGTGATGGGTCTTTTTTGAGGCCACAGAGGGCAGCCTGTAACACCAAGATCCGGCAAGCACTGAATATTTTCGACAATTTAAGCTACTTTGCATCTGTGTGGGTCAAGTTTTTTATTATTTTTTATTTGTTTATTAATTTAGATTATCAAAACCATGCTACTGGCAAGTAAATTTATTGCTCGAAGATAATTTTAACTTAGAAGAGCTTTTTCTTTGCTCCAGCAGGACTGTTTCCATTTACTGACACAAATTCTCTGTCCTAGGATTTCCCATGTGAGAAGGACAAATGTGTTTCTTCATTTATAAACTTGGTTGGACAGATGAGACTAGGTCAGCAAACGAGGCAAGAGATGACAAAACAGAGAAAGCTCAAAACCCATCCCAAAGCCAGGAAAAATATTTGGTATCTTTTGCAATACCAAGGACTGCTGCTTTGAGAGGATGCTCATGTCTTACAATTTTCTCTTCCCAAGAGTCCCTGAAGCCCATTAGCCAGATTTCTTCCAGCTAAAACTGAGTGTGTTAATCCAAGTGCTAACATTTCTAGCAGCTATATTGTTTTTTTCTTCAGATGGCTTTGTTAGAGATTGCTCTACTGGTCTCCAGCAGCTGGGCTTAAAGATAAATGAGCTGCACAAAAAAAAATTATCCCAGCTCAGAATGACAGTTCCCTGGGAGCTACCTAACTTATTAGTCTAAAAGCAGAAAATAATTTTTCACCAAAGACGAAAAGTAACCTAAAATACACATTTGAACAATCCAAGGGGAGATAACATTCACAGTTCTTAAAGAGGAGAAGGGTGCTGACATCAATTAAAACTTGAAAAAATTGGCTTCCCAGCATCACTTCTGTTTTAGCCGTTAAAGAGGTATATAACAACAACAAGTGGATGTTAAAAAAATCTGTAGATGTGGTTCTATGCAGGATTTTGGGCCAAAGTCTCTACCAAAAATAGTCCAAAATTGTGTTTGACAACTAAGGTCTGAAAACAGAACAGTATAATAGCCATACATTGTCCCAGAGCTTGCACAGTCAATAGATACAAAAGAAAAAAAGTTCATTATTTTCATACCGTGCTCAGGTATTCAACTCAGAGGTTCTGAGTTTTGACTGGTGTTCGGTTCTGATGAAGGAGGCTGAGATGTTCATTGCCACTGAAATCCACATTTAGAATTAATTTCTGTACAGCTTTGATTAACAACATCAGGGTCTTAGACTTTCTTTAAAGTTAGTGTAGGTCAAATGCTAATGAAAGAAACACCCAAACCTTGAACTTCTCTGGGCCTGACCACAAGAGATTTCACAGTGGGAGCTGAGACAAAGACTAGCTTTCCATGTATTTTTTTCCCATGTTGGGATCAACATTCTTCAGTTCTACAGAATTTTCTCTAAATGGAGCAACTTTTCTACCTGGCCATTTCAGGAGGTCATTGTTCCTATTTACAGTGCTGAGTGTGATCAATGAAGCATCAGAAATGTTTTGTGTCCCTACAAAACAGGACAATTTATCATATTTTCTGCTTCTGTTCTCTGCTTTTTCCACAATAGGCTTTTATTTTGGGGCATTGTAGTGCCAGCAGGAATGTGTGAAAAGAAAAGACTTGTTCTGGCTGTGTACTAATTCTTGGCACAAAGAGGATCTCTCCTCAGAGGGATTGTATGTGTAATTTTTTAATTATTTTTTCCCCCGAGCTTCTCATCTGAAAACTGTCATCGTCTGGCTGTTCTGCCTTGCCTAGAGCCAAGGTGAAACTGAGCTCTGTGCCAGCTTCCTACTCCCAAAGCAGAGGAGCAACAAGGGAGCGAGCATTTTCCAGGTGCTGTTTTTCAAGGACTTATTCCCTCAGAGATCCCTGGAATGCCCATCCATCCTGTGGTTGCTGACCTGTGCCTGAGGACAGTTGCCAGAACCGATTCATCTCTAAAATGGATTAACTTTCATGGCTTCTTCATATCACCAGTGCAGGACAGATTGAATGAGCAGCGTGGTGAAAGATCAAACACATGAAAGAGGCTTCGAAATGGAGCATTTACCCTTTGTTTTACCCTTCCCATGAGATGGGGCTGAGTTGGCTTTAGGATTCAGAGTCCTTTCCAGCTCTCTCCAAGGGCTCTGTTCTAAGGGTGCAGGAAGGAAACACAGGGTCGGATACGCTGTGAGTAACCTCATCAAGGGAATCAAAATACAGCCAGCGAAGTGCTGAGTGCTAAAAAGCCCAAATCAAACCAGATAGGCACCAGAAAAAGACAAATGCTTGTATGCTTCATCCACCCTAATATGCAAAGGTAAGTATTTTTTTGAAAAACAGATTATCAGACCAGATCTTCAGTAAATGTTTTTCAGTATACTTATAATAACAGTGACTGGCTTGTACCTGCTAAGAAGTGATTGTGTGTTTTGCTGTACCAGTAAACCCACTGCTGTTCTCCACCCAGTCCAAGGACATCAGCTCTTCTCCCAGGTGATTGTCATTAGTGCCTCAGTTCTGCTCAGCCGTGCACTGCTTCAGTGTATCTCCTTATCATCAGCACACAGACACAGATTCAGATTGCAGATGGGGCTGCTAACACACAAACTGCAGTCCTTTAGGAAATCATTACACCAGAATAATATGTCAGCACTTAATTTGTCCTAATTGCTATCAGACATCCAACCCGCAGCACCAGAGATCGCCTGAGGCAGGTGTACAGTGTAGATGCCAAATGCTAAGCATCACTTTGCCTTCACACTGGGCTCACAGCTTGCTAATGCACACCCAGCCATTTTTTTCTGAAACTAAAATTTCTTCAAAATCTTATTTCAGCAGCTTTCTCCTCTCCTCCACAGTGGTGTCTTGCCCACCATGCATGGTACATTCATTTTGCACTTTATACCCTTGCCATTTTGTAAACATCTGCAATCAAGAGTAGCCAAAATCAAAACAAGATAAAAATAATAAAAGATGCCTCTAAACTGTGCAATAAAATAAATAAACAGCAAGTGGGAAAGATCAGCAGCAATGCATAGGGGCGTGTGACAAAGCCAAGAGACACAGGGACCAAGCTTCCAGGGACTTGGAAGCTGCTAAGAGAGCAGTTTTACGCTCCAGCCCCAAAGCAAGTACTGTAAAATTCCATTTGAATCTTTTTTTTTTTTTTTAGCTGGAAGCTCAAACACTGCCACATGCTGATAGTGATAAATCCAAAGAGGCACAACCTTTGCAAAGCAATTTTTATCAACACTAAGAGGATGCTGCCTCAGCATCCTGGAAAAGCAGAAAACGTTGAGCTTCCTCTAACACATATGGTAATTTTTGCTAAATTTTTGAACGAGTGGTGAATTTAGTGCTATATTGGGGAGCTTTATGGATAGTTGTGTTCACTTCTAATTATTGCGATGTTAAAAAGGTAAAAAAAAATTAATAAATGTTGATAAAATTGTTCATGCCCTTGGGCAGGGTGTTACACTTCTGAAAGGCCTTTCACATGAGTTTTGTGCAGTGAGAGCTCTGCCATGCAAAATCACTTTATCAGCTGAGGGAACAATATTGGAGGGGTCATCTAGTTATAATGCAATGAAACCTATAATATTTTAAACTTCATTGCTGTCTGTTAAACACTGATCTCCATCATTAGGTGCCTAAAAAGGCAGTTCTTCTGATATAGTGATCAACTCCTGATGAAGCCAATGGAAACCATGGCTTCACTGGTCTCTCAAATGAGATGGCTTTTTATCTGCATCTGGGGATGGATTTGGATTCCAGTCCCAGTGGTCTGACCCCCCCAGTTCTGTGAACTGCCACAGCTATTTTTGCTTCGAAGAAAAGCATAGAAAATCAAGAAACTATTCATATGATCAGACACACGCACACAAAAAATATTGAAAAAAAATCCAAACCAGCTGAGATGTTGGCTATAAGGTGGTTGGATTCAATCTCGGGATTAGCTGGTGCTTTAAAACTACAGTTACGTGAACTGGAGAACAACTTAGAGTTCTGCTTCTATGTTTATCTCACAGGATTCAGGCTACATAAGTAGGGGCTTAATTCTGTGTGTGGTTGAGACGCAGGGGTTCCTCTGCTCCTTTCTCTATGACTTTCCATCTCATGAGAGCACCCTTGTTTATACCTACAGAGCAGTTCCTACAGAGGATGTGATGCTACAGGTATTGTTGGGACTGCCTCTCCTTTTACCCACCTTTTACTTGAAACACTTTCCAGGTTGTTGAGTATTTACCCTGATGCTCCCTTATACCAAAAGAACTTGTCAATTGGCCCTCAGCCTTCACAAGACCCTCTTCTCCAGGATAAGGATGCAATTTCCTGGCCTCACTGCTCAAATATCAACTCTTTTACGTGTTTGAGACCCAAGTTTTCTTGCTTTCTCCTCGACTAGTACTAATAATACAATTATCTCCCCACACTAGGAAGTGAAGTAGGTCCTGCCTACCATCACACTTCTCCCACTTCCCGTATCCTTAAATCAGGACATGAACTCATGGCCTCCATTTTACACTTCTCTCTTATGATCCAACCTTGCACAAGCAGACTAAGACCTCCGTCCTGTAACCCCTGACATCTTTCCTATTCCTGATGTCCATCCCAGCTTATGAGTTCCCTAACATTGCTGTCTGCAACCCCAGTCACGAATTCAAGTCCCCAGATGGCAAAGCTGCTGCAGAGCGAGCACCAATTAGTTGCAACTTCACTGTTCATTAAATATTATTGCTTTGGGGGTTTTTTTGCAGATGGAGACACTGAGGTCAAGGATAAATCATCTGTTAATTTCTAGAACACTTGGAATATGGCTCACAGGTCAAACTCCGTCCCTTCAAACAACTAATTGGGTTGCCTGGGTCATATGAAGGACACTTGAGAAAGAAGGTGACAGAGAATGAGTTGGAAGATGGAAGAATTATTCCAGGAAACTGGTCTCTGCTGTTCTCTTTACCAGAACTTTCTGCCCTGCATACCTTTGTTATCTTAACAAAAATGCATTTCCAACTGGACCAGAATGCTGACCTCTCCCACAAGAGATTCCTGGCCCTCACTCTCTGCCAGTCCTTATGTCTGGTCCCTAACATGTGCTTACACATTTGCTAATGCAATGGGCCAGAAAGCCACAGTGCCTGCACCTTGAACAGACGCATCTTGTTGCTGTTGGTTGAAGACATCAGTATGAAGGCTGAGAATATATTTAGGAATATCTTGACCCAATATTTCTCCCAGAGGATGTGTTTTCTTTCTGTATTGTCTTTCTTTTACTTTCCAGCCTCCTTTAAGGTACTAGAAAGTGTGTAATATGAAAATATTTGTGATATTTTTCTTGAGTTAACAAAGGTATGAGGAGAGCATGATTATGGTTACTACCTCAAGAGAGAACATTGTTTTTGCAGGAAAAAACTTACAGGCAAAATTAAGAAATTCTCACTTGAAGGTAATGCTGATGCTTAATAATGTTTCTGCCACAGTATCACCATGGACACACTATCATGAGGCGATGATGGAGATGTAAGCAGCTGACATTCCAGCAGAGTCAGCTCTACATGTCACTGCAGGTCACAGAAACTAATGGCTAGCAAAAAAAGTGGAGCTCAATAAGAAGGAAAATACTTTTTTTTTTTAAATGTGCTTCAGGAAAGAAGGAATATATATAAGCACAATAAGTTTGGAAATTATTGAAATAGTGAATAAGAGGGACAAATGTGCAAAGACCCTGTTTCCCCAGCTGCAAGCTGGTTTTTCCTTTTTGCAGCATGGGCAGTGGTGTCTATGCTAATCTGTTATGCTCTGTACTCCCAACCAGAATTGTGCTCTGCTTTTCATGAGGTGTAGTTACTGACATGACTTAAAACTCTATCTCTGTACTTTGTGATAAAATTGATGAATTTAACATCCCAATTTATTAAATCCTGAAATATAGGAGATGACTCCTGCTGTGAGGGTGGAGCTTGGTGTAAACCATAGAGCAGCCACTGTCTTTAGATAACTCCAGCTGAATCCCAGAAACTTCTCGGGAGGGACCTGTGTTTCTCTTGTGTGGTCTACAGATTAAAGGCTAGGTAAGGTTTCACTAAGTTTATTCATCTTAAATCCCTCTACCCTCAATGCACTCAGATATATCATGTGCACAAGGTGACCCAGGTGTTGTGACGTCCCTGCGAGTCATGGAAGGAAGACTAATTTGAAGACCTTAGGAGAATTCCTACAGTTAGGCAAAGGGAACCTAGCTTTTACAAAAATTTAAAAATACAGCTAAGAAAGCAAGTGAAAAAAATAAAAAGAACCTAAGCTTTCAGAAAATGTCTATTGAAGAATTGAAATGCAAACCAGATCTGGGAATTTGGAGCTCTAACAACAACAACCACAAGGCTACTGGAGAAGTTTTAATTCTGGAACAATCTCCTGGCAAAAAAAGCATTAATGTGCAACCTAGGTAGGGGGAAACTAAAGTTACATCTGCCAGGACTGAGAGCTCACGTTTTCTTTGTATCTAGAGACATAAATTTGGATGAATGTTTTAGTTCTGCAAACCCTCAAGAAGCTTAAAAACATGGTGGCAGGCATGACCTAAACAAAAAATGAGTTCAGAAAGAGGTAGGGAACATCTAAGCAGTGTTTTATACTCTTCCTAGTACCCAAGATAGTTTCTCTCCCTTTCCCCCACTGAACATCACCCTCAACTTTAGATACCTGAAAGTGCTTTCTGCCACGGCCGGGTTCTTACATCTTTTTCGTAGGCAATGAATAAGAACTGGTGCTGCCAACGTGCATTTTTTTAAGCTTATGCTAAAGCTGTGTTGGAATTAAAGTCGTCTCCAATCTCAACCATTTTGTGACTGTGGGATATATTATGTGACTCTTAAGGCATGTGCAAGTGACAGGTGAGAGTACAGATGCCTAAATTCTAGGTGTCCTAGGGTAGTTGAATTCCTTAAAAAATAACATTTCTTTGAGGAATATGTTATGGATTTCCCATTATCAGTACCAGGTTGCTTTAGGTATCAGCAGATTAGTTTATACTTGCATATTCAAATCCCACCCAGCTTTCTTTGCACTGTCTTTTTCAAACATTCAGTGTTTCAAAGGGTTAAAATACAGGACTGACAGGGTTCTGAGTCAATTCAAGCCATCAAAGATCCTTGATGCAATATTTCACTTTTACCCCCACTGAGCCTGGCTGTATTTGGTGACCTTTCTGCATGGATGTTTTGTCTCAGCACTATGCAGGAGGAATGTTTATGAGGACAGGGAGTGGTGTTGCCAGCAAGGAGGTCCAACCCCGTGACCAGGGAGAAGGGAAGCAAAGATCAGGCCATCCAAGGGATGCAGGGGAGAGGGAGGGTCACTCCACCACTGTCAGAAAGCAGGACCAGTGGACTGAGGTGGGGAGAACTTGTCAGTCTTAACTTTCCCCTGATTCCAGAGGCCCATCTGACAGGGCTGACAGTCCATGATGGCTCATTGTTTCCAGCTGTGGCTTGTTTATGCTTCTCTTTCAGCTCTCATCCCTTGCAATACATTGTCACACCAACTGTCCCTATATGAATTCATCCTCATTTTTCCCCCCTTATTTGAGAACAAATTAAAGAAAGCAGAACCATGAACTTAATAAAAAAGTGTAAAGTTTCTCCTCTATCTGGCAACACATCTGATAGGGGTTGTAATTTGTTCTTTAGTATTAAAAGACGGCTGTCATCTCCTGCAATTTGTGAGCCCCATCTGAACAGCTTGGACTTTCCTGAACTTACATTTGTTACTATTAAAAAGATCTTTGTAATGGCTGAGAGTAAATTCTGACACTGACTTGTGTTTGTGATTTTATTTACTTACTTGGTTCTTATTTATGATGGCTTGGCCACGTAGTGAAGCTTCTCTGAGTACTGAAATAAAGAATCATTAGAATCAAGCAAGGAAGCAAAGTGAAATAAAGGTGATATGAATGCTGTTTCCTTGCTTATTCATTTAAATCGATTTTTCTTTACTGGCTGAGAGCATCTATCAAATGAACAAAGCCAAAAAGAAAAGACAAAAGTTGACTTTGGAACCAGATTTCTTGCAGACTATTAAGAGTTATGTGATCTACAATATCATTGTTTCCATCAATGGCAATGGCAATTTTTTTGCCATGGATTTCAGCAGAGAATGGCAAGCATGAGAAATCAGACCAATAAAACAAATTTCAGCAGCCATAATTAGTGCTTGCCAACTCTCATGATTTCATCAAAGTGCAGAAATCACTCATATGCTTAAAGCTCCTGGAATCCCATCATTATGAACAATTTATTTTCAATAAATTATACTCTGCATGACTGCAGAAGGAATCTTGTATCTATAAATCCCTAATGGTAAAGGAATAAGCACACATATCTGTAATATGTTAATTTTGCACTGATCTCATGAGTTGGTTGTGCATTGTGTGCTGAAATAATTAACAATCTCTTCTGGCACACCAGGGGCCAGATCTTCAGGTATAGAAATTGATCAAATACCATGGATTGCAGAACAGCGGCTGCATTTGCCAAGCAGCTGAAATTACTAATTTAATTTACAAAAGTTAAAAATATCCCTTGTCATTATGAATTGTGACATGAATGTATATTTTAACAGGATAGATATTCTTGTGATTCTCTTGTGGTTCTGCTCTTCATCACATCTGTTTGTCTGATTTCTAATTATCTATAATTTAAACAAATATTATCTTCATATATTTTTTGCTGCCTTCGTCTTGTACGGACAGATTAGTTTCCTTTATTAGGATATGTTGGTGCCTTTTTCCCCACTGAGAACTCAATGCTCCTCGTGGTTCTCTTCCAGCTCAGGGTATTCTAAGAACATGTATTATTGATTCTTGGAAAATGGTTCAAAACCTGCAAGCCATGAAGTGATCTCCTCTCAGGAACCTGCAGTCTCTAGGCTGAGGGATCTGGGAAGTTTTTCCTGACCTACTCTGGCAGTGTCAGATACTTTGTGCCTTGCCTGCCTGCTGTAACCTGCTCCTGCCACTTGCAAGAGAAGCAGAGAAATGTGTTCCCATGCCTCGAGCAGGTCAGTTTGCTGTCCAGCTTATCAGCCTAAGCAATTAATGAACCCAAATATATCCTCCTGTTCTGTGTTGTAAATGCTGCTGCTTTAGATGAGGTCGTGTCCTTGTGGGCATGGCACTGACTTAAGCAAGACAGAGGGACCTTCACTCTTTGTCAATAATGTCTGTACAGGTAGGACCTGACCTGGGAGCACACTTGTCTGCCAGTGGGACTTAATCTGACCAATCAACCAGTTTTGACTAATTAATGAGGATTTGAGGAGGGAGAATGAAAACCCCTTCATGATCTAAGCTGGTTCTTAATCCTTCACTTAAACCAAGCATTAAAATGATGTTTTTTGGAGATGAGGGAATGTCTCAGTTGACAGTTATATCCATGCCTTGGTTTATAAGTGGTTTTTAACTCACACTAGCTTGAATTTTTAAAATTGTGCAAGGACACTTGCAGATTATTTCCTTTTGATAAGTCTTCTTTCTCCCACTTGATTTTGCATTAACAATTTCTTTTGCTTTTTTTTTTTTTAGTCTTGTTTAATTTTCATCCATTATTTTCTTTCTTCAGTTCTGTGGTTTTTCTTTCTCTGACTTCTCCCTCAGTGTGTGCATTACCCGTGTTGTATGGATTGTGATTCACTAATGTGACAGTGGAGCAAACAAGTGAAACTTGGGTTCACTAGATATAGCCTTTCCCTAAGATTGCCATAGGTAATACGCTTTGTCCTAATTTTGGAAGATGCCAGTTGGATGTTTCCTACATAAATCTGCCATTACTCCTAACTGAGGCAAAGTCTTCCACACAGAAGGAGTAGAAGTATTATTACGTTAGTGGTGAATCACAGATTATATTTGATCTTTCTTTTCCCATTTCACCTACAGCCCTTCCACAAGACTGTACATACTACATCCCTGTTGGGCTGGAATTTAGTGTCCTCTTTGCACAAATGAAAACTACTAAATGATCCAGTCTCATGGATCATGAGACTCTTATTAGAGTCTCATGATCTCTTATTAGATCTCTTATGTACTTCGGTTCTTGGCTACCTATGGACCCTGACATGGAAAGTGACTGGCTTTTCCTTTTAACAACTGTTAGTGCTAAAATGGATTTTAGGCTCCTGAAGAGCACAACATGAGCAGTGGCTTTCCCTGTGTGGCTTGGAGACCTGTCAGATGCCTTCCGTTGTACTTGTCTCTTGTGTAGCAAAGCACAGACTGTGACAGTGTGTTTGTTTTTATTCCCACTTGAAGAAAACTTTGGATGTAGAAGAAGTGATGGCAGAAAGGATATTTCTTGGCATACAAAGGCTTGTTAAAACTTTTTCATACGCAGATGCAACATATGAAGCTTGCACTTGCAGAATGATGGTGAAGTTTTGTTCAGTAGCTCTGGGTTCTGCCTGGTTTTCTTTAAAACACTACAGAAAATATTGTTTATTGTAAAATAAAACTTAATTTATTGTCAAAGGCTTGTAAATTTAATGAGTTTATACATGTATGCACCCACACGTGGTGGTGCACGTCTTCTCCCAGGTAGCAAGTGACAGGACGAGAGGGAATGGCCTTGAGTTGTGCCAGGAGAGGTTTAGATTGGATGTTGGGAAGTTTTTTTTCACTGAAAGGGTTGTAAAGCATTGGAACAGCTGTCCAGGGAAGTGGCAGAGTCACCATCCCTGGAAGTATTCAAAAAACATGTGGATTTGGCACTGGAGGACGTGGTTTGATAATGAACATGGTGGTGCTGGGTTGATGCTTGGACTTGATTACCTTAAAGGTCTTTTCCAATCTTAAAAATTCTATGATTTTGAGATTTTAAAAGCTTTCTATAACCTCAGGACAATAAACAGTGCCAAGATACTGAAAAAATAATCCAGCTGGGGTAGTATGTAAAGCTGTAGATTTTCAAATCACATAGTGCAACAATACAGCACAAAAATCATATTATAATTTTAATACATTCTTCTGGAGTTTTCTTTATGTCCAGAGCCCAGGAATGACACCAGATTTTTTTTTTTCCACTTGTGCCAGATTATTCTCATGAACATCAGTTAGAAATCTATAAAAATGAAAAGACTGCTGCTCCATAGACAGTCATAGAGCTTGGGAAGTGACAAACAAAGCAGCATTTGCTGAAGAGCAGACTGTCAAGCAGAAGTGACAGACAAGGCCAATTACCATATGCAAATAAGACAGCATTCATATAGAATTAAAAAAAAAAAAACTATATTTGTCATAAGTACTGCTATTCAGAACCGATTCTCTGGCAGGATGAACCCTGTGGAGTTTCAGGTTTTATGAGCTTCTGCATCACGTCTTTTTTAGAATGGTAAAATGTATTTTTGCTCAACTCAATTTTTCCTGTGGTCTCGCATATTACTTTTTCCTGTTTCTTCACAGGAAAATGTTGAGTGCCTTTAAAATAGACAGTTTATTGCCATTTTGAATCCAGAGTGGTCCATCTACTCTGTTATTCTTTCCCAGAAAACTGCAGCTGCTTCAGGGAAGACACAGGTTACTCTGCAATGAAATGGTTAGTCTCACTCTTTTTCTACTGTTCTTGGGAGGAGCCTTTGTCTGGATGAACTCCAAAGCAATACCCCAGCTGACTTAAATGTGGCCATGAAAAGTTCCCTACCTTCAAAATATTGACCTAGGTGTCGTGTATGATCATGGCGTGTTTTTGGTGAGAACACCAGAAAACATCTTGAAATATACTTGGAATTTGGGAGTACCTGCTCCAGTGATGTCCATCTACAGAGTGGTTGTTCTACATTACCCTTCCCTACAGCCACATGGATCCAAGTGAATTAATGGAGGAATAAGAATATGCAGTCCCCACAGGCTTGCCTACATGTGGAAGTTATTAGGAATTAAATGAGAAGAATTTGAGGTTTGGTAGCTATTTCACACTGTATCTGATATAGAAGCTAATATTCTGCACTTCTGAGGGATATTGAGTTATCTTCACAGAAGCACTGTGAAGATATATTTCAAAATTTCTTTCCACACATCTGGATGGGGCTGGTGTTATATTCCTGCCATCTCCCTTGGGATGGCCTAGCAATAAGCCAGGTTGGAGAACTGCCTTCCAGAAAGCTTCCCTAAACAAACAACAGTTTCCTTCCAGCTAGGGCTACTATCTTAAGTTGCTCTTAGAGAGTAAGAGCACCAGGACACATCCAAATAAAAAAAAGCAGGGAGGGAAATGGTTGGCCAAACACAGCAGTGAGGTGGTACAGCTGATTTTTGTGGCCCTGCCTTCAGCTGAGAATGGCTGTGGAAGCCAGGGGCAATGTGCAGGGAAGGCGGTTTTGGGCAGGGGAATGAAGATGCTTTCCATGCCATCTATTCTGTACCTGCAGCTTTAGGGGTGCAGTCTGGAGAGCCACTGACAGTGGCAGCTCCTCCACAGGAGTGTGCAAGCCTTGGGCTTGTGATCTGAGTGACCTCTTAGAGAAGCTCACTGCTGTTCACCGACTATAAACAGCTTCAGCAGATGAGACTAATGTAGATGTTCAGAAAAGCTGGAGTTTTAGTGCTCTTTCCTTCAATACAGAGTGCCAGTAGCTCTTGTTTAAAAGTTTCTTTTGCCAGTTTGGCTAACATAATCAGCTAATTATCACGGTAATTGCCATTCACCGTGGCAGTCAAGAGGAAGTCTCTGTTGTTCTAAACCCTGTGGAGCTGATTAAGATGATCACTGACCCAGAGAGTCCATGGACTTAAGAAAGTCAGTGAATGGTTTCCCCAGAGAGAATAAAGGCAGATTTCTGGGAATAAGATCCACTGCCTGGATTCCTGTGAGAAAAGTGCTAACATATTCACCTCTTGCTCACAATCTCCAGAATTTTTCCAAGCATTTAGTCTCCAGAGCAGAATTATGAAAGTTATACATTCTTGTTTGCAAAGCTGCTGTCAGTGCTTTACTAGCAGTGCCCCAGTTGAGCATATTTCACTGTGTGCAGTGGCTGTGTTTAGTGAAAGCAATCATGCTGACAGTCTGCATGATGGAAGCCCTAATCTGTGCAGTGTCATGCACTGTGCATCACCACGAGGGAATCTCTAGTGACTTGGTATTAATAAGAGGGAAGCAGTGGCACTGTTATTATTTTTTATGACTTATCCTGCTCCACAGATGTTTAAGGCACTTTAAAAACAAATAAAGCAGGTATCCCTGCTGATAACTATGCAGAGCAGCAAGGCACAGTTGGCATCCTCATGATTCCTGCTGCAGAGGGTCTAAAGAAAGAAGGCTGGGAAACAGTGAGGAGAGCACCACTTTTTAGTGCTGTCAGAGATCTGGGTAAATGGAGAATAGTCAGCATTGTAGACCCCTCAGCAGACAGAAGTGTTAAAAAAACATGTAGGTGTGGTTTAGTGGTGGACTTGGCAGTGCTGGGTTAACAGCTGGACTCAAAGACCCTAGATGTCTTTTCCAGCCTTAAAGATTCTATAATTTTATGAAAATTCTGCCAACTATTTCCATTACATAGTGTTTTAGTGTCTCCTTCTCCCATCTCGGATTAGGGCTTCATGCACAAATGGTATGAAGAATTAACTCTCAGGCTCAGTTTTCCCACTAACACAAACCTAATTTATTCCCCCAAAACACAGAATGTAAGAAAGCAAAGAATGTGTTTACCTTGTCTCTCTTTCATGCAGAGATTATTTCCATGCAGACACTATTCTAACAGCTAAGAATAAAATAAAGTATCACTGTTATTAGTAAAAATTAGCTCTTGACTTCTGGGTATTGCTCTGTTTTCCTCTTTTGTACCTCTGTATTGTCTGAAGACCCTGATCTGTGTCACAGGCAGTGACAGAGGGATATGAAGTATATATAGGGGACATAAGTCTTTCATATCCTGCTAAATTTTTTATCTTAAAAATAATAATAAAAAAATCCAGGCTGCATTCCAAAAACTGTGGATTTCTCCAGTTACAGGTAATTTTTTTCACTTTCCTCTCTGTTTAATCACCTGCTTCTGGTGCCAGCTTCTGGCTACCAATGTATATTGAGGCTGAACTGTCCCAAAGTAAAAATTACTCTGAAACAGAAGCTCAGGAGTTGCCTACACATGCTTCATTTTTTCATGTCCTTCATGATCAAAGCCTGTTCTTTCCATCTGACCAATTTACTAACCTTGGTCTGAATAAATGTACACCTTCAGTGACCACTAGCAAAAGGTGCCCAAAATTACTCAGGCGGGGTCGCACACAGTGAAAGTGAAAGTGAAAGAAACCTGGCAAGAGATCATCATTATCAGCACTGATAGTGACATCTCATGTGAGATGTCTGACCACGATTCACCTGGGGGATCAGTGTTTCTTTCAGGAAGGTCTTTGGACAGGAGAAAGCAATAACCTCAAAATGGGGTTGTCAAGTCCTAAACTTATTCCCTCATTTGGTTCAATGAGGAGGAAAGTTTGATGGTGTTCCTGGTGCACTGCAAAATATGTACATTTATTAATCATTTCTTAACTGAATGTTCTGCTTAATCTTAAAAAAATCACTCCAAATTGGCTTGTCTCCACTCAGTTTCCAAGAACACCTTGATTTCTTCACATTAATGTGAATTTTACTAAGCTAACACCCCTCTCTATCCTGATTTTAGCTCCTTATCATAAATATTGCTATGGCTCTGTCTTTACTTCATTGCTTTTTATGTGATGCTATAGAACAGCTTGCAAAACATCTGGCAGTAAATGGCTTATATTTTGAGGCTATAATTTTGCATGAGGAACTTTTAGAGACATTAGTAAGTTTTGGATAAAATTCACTGTCAGAGTATAGTACTTTGCACTATTATAAGAAGATCAGACAAATTTCCTCATGAAACCAAAAATCTTGAAAAAGTTAGGGTTTTTTTGTTTTTTTTTTTACCTTGCTAGCACAAATGATGTTATAACAGCATTATTGGTTCTGAATTTGCCACAGATGTAACTTTGCATAAATTTGTTTTGGTTTTGGATGAAAGAAGGATGCTATTTTCAACAGCACATACCCACATCAAATGGTTCAAGGGAGTAAAGTTTTACTGAGCTTAGTGAAGTTATGCTGATCTATTGCTATAGCCTAACAACCAGTTCTGGGCACTGTAATAAAACTGAATATAGTTAAATCATACTGTAGGTAGTGAAAACAGTGTCACTGTTTCATAAAACCCACGAAAAAATGTGATGGATAAGTATGCCCTGATGCTACTGCAGAAACACTGGTTTCTGGGGTCAGGAAAAAGCATGAGCATTACTGTTATGACAATGTTAAAGATAAATGTGTGGAGAAGCTATTGGAATTCAAATGATGGGATAAAAAGTTTGCACTCATACCATATATTTATTTAATAAATGAAACAGAACTCTTTATATAAATCTCAGAATTTACAGATTAGCTTGTGCTAAAAGAAAGATTATTTGGACACAACCAGCTTTCTGGTTTTTTTCATCCCCAGAAGTGTCCCCTCTTCCAGTATATGAGACAAAAAATATTTTATCTAACATATTTGAGTCTCAGTGCTATGAAAAGAAATTTCAATAGTTCTAGACCTTGTTCCTCAAATATGGGTACTATGACAAGTTGTACATTAAATTATGTACCTTTCCTCACAATTAACACATAACAACATGGGCTGTTATGATTGGTTGTTAAAACCAAAGTATTCAAACACAGAGGATCAAAGTCACTGGGCTCATGGCTTTGAGAGGATTCATGACAGCAATCATAAAAAAGGTTAATGAGCAGCACAGACATGGCACATCAAGCACAATAAGTCACCATCTAATCCAAAGTATAATGAAACAGTTCAAGTTTAGAATTAAGTATAGTTACAATATAAGAAAGGAAAATCTTTTGTTGAGTCTCTCCCTTTTACTTCTCTTTCAAAGTAACTATAGGAAATGCAAAATGCAGGATGGGACAGAAAATCTTCATATAGAAAGGACAGAAAGTAAGAAAAGAAAGAATCTTTTAAACTTGATATATTTTTTAACTTTTTTCTCTTCCCTTTTCTTTTGACGAGCCTTAGGCTGGTGCTTTGATCTATATTTCAGTCACCAAGGTCCCTTATCAGAGAAAACACAAGAAAAGGACAGTGAAAGATACAGATGGAATGACAAATAGATGCACCTTGGGTCACTACAGAGTGACTTTTCTGCTCTTCAGAATAAATTCTATCTGGAAACCATATCTGCAATGGGAATGGACCAGAGAGCTTTGCCCTGAGGGCCTAACCCAGCTCCCGCTGATTGCAAAAAGCGCTTTTTGATATGTAGACTGATCAGTCTAAGATTCCAGAGGATAAAACAATAACACAATGTTCTGGCACTCCTTGGATGCTTTTTTGTGCTCCCCTCCCTTCCTGCACTGAGGGCAGCTCCTCTGTCCCTCCATATTCCTGTTTTCATGTGTGTGTACACCTCTCTGCCTTCTAGGAATAACTTTCACGTGCACAGTGTAAGGCATATAGATCAAAACCAGCCCAGTAGTCTGTCTCTGACAGACCAGGGACAGATGCCTGGGGTAAAAAAAGGGCCAGAAAGCCCTTCACTGCTCATGTGAACAGCCAGAAACAGAGGTGGTAGCTCTCTTAGGTCACCTCAGTGTATTCTCCTTTCAGACATGTGAGGCACTTTTACCACAGTGGTAATTTTTAGCATCAGTAGCTTTCACATATGTGTAAGGAATTACTCCAGTTTGGTTGCTTTGAGCTGAGTGTGTGGCAGAATATTCTCATGACTTTAAGTTGATCCCTCTTCACCTCCCCCTTGTTGCTCCTACTCTGCACCTCCTCTTCCCCAGGAGTCCTGGTCCACCTCATTGTTTCTTGCACAGATGGCACCCACACTTTTGATCAGCTGTCCTGCCCTTTTCCATGCCTTTCCCACTTCTGGATGAAACAGACCAGAAATGCACAAAGCATCGAAGGTGCAAGCATATCACAGATTTATACACTAGCATAATAACATTACCTATTTCTTCTCTATTCATTTCCTGATATTTCCTAAGGTTTGATTTGCTTTTTGACTTCTTCTGAATATTGAGTTGATGTTTTATAGACCTAGCTATGATATTCCCAATATCTCTCTTGAATGATAATAGTCAGCCCAGAGCCTATAATTTTGTAACTAAAGCTTTATTGCTTTTACCTGTGTAAATTACTTTTCATTTATCCATATTGAATTTCATTTTCCATTTTATCTCTCAGTCACTTAGCCTTGTACAGTCTTTTTGCAAATCTTTGCAGTCAGCTCTCAGTTTTACTAAGCCAAGCAAGTTCATGCTATCAACAAAGTTTGTGTCCTCATTCTGTTCAGCTTAGAGACTTGTGCACTTTCCTGGTGTTTTCAAGCAGCTGATTCAGGGCCAAAGCAAAGTGAGACAAACTAGTCTTCCTCAGCCTTGCTGCTAGAATTGTTTGTACTTTATGCTTCCAAAATTTTGCATAGCTGGCTATGGGCCAGCATCTTCCCATCTATTTTTTATCTACTTTTTCACTTCTTTTTCTCATATTTGTCCTCCTTATAGAGAAACTGCATTATTCACCTCTTTGAACATGCATAGCATTTTGAGATGGAGTTTGGAATAGATCTGTTTCATAGAGAAAACAAAGCTTTCTCCAGAACAATGTTCAGCTTGGGGGCAGCTAGAAAACTTGTGTAACATCAAGCTAAGAAAAGAGAAATGGTATTGTGTGTTTAGCTGTCACGTTGGATAATGGGTATTAAGGCACATTAATTTTTGTAGCCAGCAATACACACTGAGTGATATGACCAGCAGCACATCAACCCTGCTAAGACCTAATGGTCTTACACACTTCCACCTGAGTCAACAGTAGGTGACTTCAGAGGAAAGTACAGAATGCAGCTCTTGCTCTTGCTTCAGGACCCATAATAAAAATACCTTAACTTCCTTCACACAAGATTTGATTTGGTCACAGTCATTCTCAAGTATAATTTCTTTGGAAATTTTATCTTGTTCATTTTTCTTGGTTTACTTTTTTTTCTCTGCAGGTATTCCTCTAACCTAGAGGCTCAAAGAAAGGACATAAAATGCTGTCTAGTGAACACACATACCACCCTCCCAAAGGAAATCTGGACAGATAGTTCAGTGGTACCAGTGACAGGGTGATTTGGTGACTAGCACACCACTGCCCTTACAAGTTCATGGAGGTGATTTTACAGTCCTTCATAGTTATCTCAGCTCTTAACTAAATCCACCTGATTTGCATGTCCCACTCATGGTTAATTTACTGAGCTTTTCCCCTTTCAGACTGTCCATAAATATTGCCATCATGTCCTCTAAACCTTATTTAAACTTCCTGAAGCACAGTAACAACAAACTTCCCACCACAGTCAGCAGCAGATTTCAATGGAGCGGCTCATGAGTATGGACTCTGCTGTTTGGCACAGACAAAAACCACTGGTGTGTAGGCTACTGCACCTCTAACCTCTTTTACAGTAAGAACAGAATCTTATTCCTTCTCCTTTTTCCCTATCTCCTAGTGAGGTCTTAATCCATGTGAAGTTTTAACTCTCACTCCATGGTTACCAAGTTTCCCTAACAGTCTCTTGTAAGGGTCTTTACCAAAGGTCTTTTGAAAGCCTGAATAAATTTTATCCACCATTTCTCCCTCATTCACTGTTTTGTTAATTCTGAATGAGTGTTGGCAGCTTGGAGAGCTATTATTTGGCCTTGAGAAGCCTGAGGCTTTAGTCCTAGCAGGTCGTATACATTAAATTAATATATAACTCTATCTTTTATAATTTTCCTGACTATTTTTCCTGCTGCTGAGGTATGTTCTGTGTATCTATAAAAGACAATTGCCTCTAGCACTTTATGGAAGATTAAGGCAGTCTTGGCTACAACCCAGTTGGCTGTGGTAGCAGGGTTTTATTTCAGATTTTTAACAATAAACTGTGTATCTTTGAACAGCAATTCAGCTGCTTCATTATTTAGTCCCTTGTAGCTCCTAGACAGCTAAGACACAGCAGTGATGATTAATTACTATGTAATGTGTTGTGCTATTCCACTACCTTTTTTCCATTTTTGTTTTCTGTTCACAGAGAACATCTCACCCTTGCTTCATGTTGATTACAGCACTTATTTAAGTTATTTTTGTAAACAAGAGTTTAAGCTCAGTAGCATAAGTCAACATATTTTTTGCTTATCACTTCTTGACGTTGTGGAGAAGAATGTGTGTGACTGACACCATGTGAAAAGCAGAGGTAAGCAGAGGGAAAACATGAAACAAAAGAAATACTTCATGCTACTGGTGAGGGCAAATCATTCTCTGAGACTGGGCTAAATAGTGCTCTGCTAAGTGAACATAAATTGGAATCTACTTTGAGTCAGATATACATTTGAAGAAAATTGGTGTAATTTCCCTTAGACAAATGAAAAGTCATTTACACATCTTTCAGCTCTGGCTCATTTATTTCAAGGAAGTTATTCTGCATTTATGTGGGTGTAACCCAGAACAGCATTTAGTTTGCTGTTAAGGTAGTAACTTCACTGCTCCTAATCCTGTGATGGTAGCCAAAATAGTCTGTGGGATACTGGCATGAATGAAACGTGGAGAGGGGAGGAGAGGAGAGGANGAGAGGAGAGGAGAGGAGAGGAATCTCTCCACATGCAGAGAAAACAGTTTTTGTTATTTATTGAACCAATAAGTGGAAACTTACTTGAGCCTCTCATTCCCGTTGTGCCAGGCACCACAGCAACTTAACTGGGTAGAGGCTGTTGAGGCAATAACTTGTTGGGCTCTTTTGCACTCCCCTTCCTTCTTGCCCCACAGCTAAACTGTGTTCTGAACAGCCAGACAGCCAGCTGGGGCTCCTGGGCTGGTCTGGCTGGGAAGCAGCATACTCCAGCCTAATTCCTTGTACCCACTTCAGTGTTTCTATCATTTCTTTGTGCCAAACACAGCAGAATGCAGCACAAAGATAAAGAGAGAGACAATACCCTGCTCAAAGAGCTTCCAGCAGAAACAGGCACCTTCCAAAGAGGGAAATGGAGAGGCGGTCTGCCTAAGCTCTGATTAGAATACAAAACTAGAAATAGAAAGTGAACTAGCAGTTCTTGAGACCCATATGCCTTTACAATGCACTTTTTTTAGACAAAACACATCAGGTAATAATACCTTTCTTAGCTGGGTGCTGGAATTTTCGAGTACTGCTGCCCCAGGATTAATTGCAGTCTTTGGAAATGCTTTGTATTATCTCTCTGTTACAACTGATGATGATTTGTTTCTGCTTTGCAAGTTTGAGTTGGTTTATTGGAGATTTTATGAGGGTAAAAGAGGTTTATGGGGGTAAAGAGGAAGAATTATCACTGTATGTTAAAGGAAGAGTTATTACCACTACTCATAATAGCAGTGGGAAGGATTATCACTAGCAAAAGCTCAAGAGGATTACTTGGAATTCAGCAATGTACAGTAAACAATCTTTATCTCTTGCAGAATGTCAGTGCATATTTTACAATATAGTAGGTGTTGGTGATCCATGAAAAAAAATCTGCTGCAATTTAAGTTTAATCATTCTGAATCTTAGAATTAAATTAATATTCAGTTGTCACAAAACCAGTGGAAAAAAAAAGCTGCTTACGGAAGGAACAGGGAAAAGCACTGTAATTTCATTTCAGTCTAATTCCAATTTAAAATCTTTGTATCAGCATCCCCTTGGCAAGATTTCAGTAGATGCATAAGACTCAGCAGAGCAGTATGAGCATGCAGATAACAGGCATGAGATCACTCAGCAAACTAGTTTCGAAAGCTTCTGGTTTACATGAAATACTTTCTTAAAAGTACACAATATATTCCTGACTTTCCTATGTCACAGTCATAAATATCAACTGATTAAATGTTGTTCTTATTTAACAAAAGTACAGATTCTTCAAACACATTCACAGGCCTACACACAAGCTCATCCTGTCGACAGAGATTAAACTCAGCACAGCCAGGATTAAAAAAAAAAGTAATGAAGACAGTATAAATGAAATTTATGTGAGGATTTCTTCTGGTAAGAAAAAATAAAGTAACCAGAATGAGGTTACATGTGACAAAAACATTTCATATTCTGCTCGAAATTACTTGGATAATGTGAAGATAGGCAGCATATAATATAGTGAAAAGATGTAAAAGACCATGTAAAGAAAACGAGCCTGTCTAGGATGTGATGAAATTACGTGAACTAATATTAGTTGTGCCCATGGAAATTTATATTCACATTTATAGTTATAAATATAAAATCAGATTTATAAATCAAAAATACCCTGAGATGAATTCTCTACCAACTCTTGTCTTGCTATTCACTTATCAATGGTAGGTTTCAAATCAGCCTCTGCTGGAGAAATGTCAGTGATGCCCTGTTCTCTTTCACACCTTTTATGTAACTTTGTTCAGTAACTGTATGGAGTCATAGCACATATATATATATATGTATATATATATATAAGTATGTATACAACAACACATAAGATTCTCAAATCTCTGATCAAGGTGCCTCCTNAAATTACATGCTAGTTATACATTCCTCCTCCTTTTCAAGACACTTGTACTATGAGTTTGTTTTGAAGTCACTCTTTTGCAATACAGTTATGTTAATGGAAATTAGGGCTGGAATTACAAAGATGGAAAACTGTGAAAAATAAAAATTGGGGATGCTCTGGATCATTAAAAAGGGTAATTAACATTGTTTTGCAAAAATTATGGAAAGCTCATGCAAATTGCATCTTATTTTAAATAAACTTGCTATGCATATATACATACTAATTTTGAAAGATGAGTTTCTAATTTTTAGGAAATAAATAAGTTGGAAAATTAATGCTCTCATATTGATGTATTTATTATGTTTAGGAATGTACTATGTTTAGGAAACAGATTCTCCTGTTCAAGGTACAAATCAATCATGGACAAAGCCACCTTTCCCAAATGCACCCAGCAATGTATCTCAGGTCTCACCTGGGTGATCATTTCAGGGATATGCAGTGCAGGCAAATTAATCACAATGCTTGTTCAACCTTCAAAGTCGGCCGAGTTAACAAAACAAGTTAATAGTGATTAAAAAAAAAAAAATTTGTATAAGAGCAATCCTAGTAAACAGGAGTAGTGACTGACCTACTCTTGGAAGCAGAAAGATCTAATTTTCCCCTCACACATTGCATCTACAACTAAAAAGATCTAGGTATTTAAGATGAGAAGGGAATATGCCATACCAGTGGAAGGTAGTTCATGCTAACAGCATTGCGTGCACACAGATGTTGCAGTGGATCCCTAAGAAAACGTTTTTCTTAAAAGACATCTATATCAATATGTACTGACAGTCCTTAACACAAGCTTCTGTGCACACTTTTCAGTGGCAGTACATTGGTGTATTCTGCTTTCATTTACAGGTGGCCCAGCATTACTTGCCTGAACTGTAGAAATCTTGTTTTACATAGAATTAACACTTCAGGTGATAAAACACCTATTTATTTTCTCCTTTTGGTACATGATTCAGGATAAACAAAGCTGTTCCACATTTCACATAGTATATTTCCAGCTTTCAAAGCAATTCTTTGGAAAAAGTCCATTTTCTGATGGTGTTTGGCACGCAGCCTCAGCAGGCAGCAGTGGAAGGTGAACCCTCAGTGAGGCACAGCAGGAAGCACAGAGGGAATGAGATCACTCACAGCCTAAGGTAGTTCCTGATACAAACCATGTTAGCAAGCACGTTTCTCCTTTCTGCTGGGAACTTTATTGAAACATTTTGGTTTTAACAGTACATAATTTCCTAACACAGTTCCATCTCTTTGAAACTGCACCCGTGGTTCTCCAGTGGCATCTTGACTGCAAGGGGTCCCTCCTCCAACAGCTTCCAAGCCCCCACTCAGGTGACAACTGCAGTCAACTTCCATCATGTTGTTCTTTAAATCTTGTCTTACCATGCAGCCTCTTTACTTTGACCTTGAAGCCAACCAGGATTATGTGTCCTGACCGAACCATGTGACAAACTTGAATTTACTTAGTCTGGGCTTTTCAAGGTAGTGGGATGAACTCCTGTGTCAAGCAGGGTCTCTGGCAGCCTCAGCCTGCGGGCACTGCTAAGTCTGCTAAGTGGTGTGAAGATATAATTGTGATAATAATAGCACTGCTGAATCTCTATTGAACTAAGGTGTTCTGCTACACTCTTGACCCCTGCACATTTATACACCTTGTCCTGACTCCTGAAATGTTTTCAAAAGGACTGTTTGTTGCTGCAGTGTCCTTGATGTGCACTTCTGGAGGCTGAGCCAGCGGGTGCTGCAGTGCTTGACAATCTTTAAATGCTTCAATGCTCTTGAATACCTGATATATTTTGTAGCCTTCCTTCTTTTTGAAGCAGCTTTGGAAATGGTAAGACATACCCAACAGCAGTTCTCAGGCACTTAATGGCCACTGCTTCACATCAAGTAGGCAGCATCTGTTTGCCAAATGACAAACACAGCCTGGGTCAGGTAAGCTCTGGGTCTCCACGTAACAAATCTGGAGGTGAGCAGAGTTGGTTTTTTTCTCTCTCTCATAAAGCTGCTGTTGCCACTGCTATGGAAAACAACGATTTTATTCCAGGGTACAGCTTTGTCTTGTCAAGAATGGCAAAGGTGTTTTCACCTATTGTATGTCAAGATGTCTGAGATACACTTACTGCTTGGCATACATCTTTTCAAAGTCTTCCTAGAATAAAAATTTCTCTCTCATCTCTTTGATCGCTACTTTGATCACTTCTTTAATCTCTTAAACAAAGTGACCCGTGCTTTCTGATGTTCTGTTGGACTAACAAAGCATTTTTATGATTGTCATTGTCTTTACACATCTCAGGATCTCTGACTGCACTGTCACAGAACATTTCTTCATCACCTTGACTTCGATAAATGTCTGTGCTCTTTACAGATACCTTTAACTTTTGCTGTAGTATCTAAGATTAGGAGGTTCATGGTGTAGGTAGTGATCAGTAGGTGGAGATAAAACAATATTTTGGAGCATTGTGAGGTGCTCTCATTTGATTCACAACATGTTTGTTGCCCATAAATTCTGTATTATATCTTTATCAAGAAATAGATTCAGTGTTGATTGGTCAGGGCAAAGAGGGAATTATAGGCAATATGAATAACAGACAAATGTAAACTAAACTGTGCTTTCCACTGTATACCAAGTAATCATTGCTATTTTCTCTCTCATATCTATTGCTTTTAAAGTGGAAACTGTGACTTTGTACTATTATTTAGAATGTTCCTGCTTGTGAAGGCACTGGGACCAGAGACTCATTCTGTTGGATTCTGTATGTACACGGAGTTTGTTTTCCAATGTAAATATTTATTTAATCTTTGGTGATGAAAAGCGGTGCACTGGTGACAGCTGCAATATACAACACGAACACAGGCAAAAATGCAAAACTTATATTATGCGTATCATATAGAATCAAGCCACATCATATGAAATGCAGTCTTTTACATGACTGAGATGGTGATTCATAAGCAGTGCCTTGATGATCCTATGCTAATGCATATAGAGTAAGCACTTATCTGTCTCCAGTGACAATATACAGAAGCATTAGAAAAATCACAGTCTCAGCTCACTTTCTTTGAAACATTAAATTCAACAGTTGCCACCACTAACCTCATTAATTCCAAAACAGTACTTAAAGCATGCATGTTAAACAAATTCAGTTAACTTCATTGGAATAATCTAAAAATATGGACATAGTTATTTCAGCTCAGTTAACCAGAAATAGCTCTTTAAAGTCAGTAGCTTATATTTTATAGAGACTTGCTTCTTATATTTTCATAACTTCACTTTCCGTATTTGTGCTTTTGTTTTTTAACAGAACCATTCAATAGCTTTTCTGCTTATAATATGAATTCTGTTTTTACTAAGAAATTTTATATATTCAAAATTCACTAAAGAACATGTTCAAAGGATAGTGCTATAAATGAAAAACTAGTTGAATTTGTAGGAAGAAATATTTGCCATTTGAAAATATAATGTCATTGGAACCAAGGAATTATCATTAAGGTTACTTTAACTATGAAATTACAGTTCTGAAAGTGTAAAATAATGCTCCTTTAATATATTAGCTATATCACATATATCTTTTTTTTGGTTAACATTCAATTGCATTAAAATCAGAACAAAATCACACTTATGAAATGACATCTTGAAATTACAGTTTTCCTTTTTTATTTTTTTAACTTGAAATTGTTAAAGAGAAAAAAAAGTTATGTGACTTCTGATGCAGAGCTTTTGGGATTTTTTTTTCATTATAGACTCAGATTTAGACTAAAAAAGAATTTCAAAGTTTTATCATGCCCCGAGTGATAAAGTAGCAATGTCACTAAGTGATTATGTACAAAGTTTCTCTACGAAGCAGTTGTGCAATTGTAAAGCAAAGAGGTTCCCAATTGCTGCCTCTTTAATGAGTTAAGCCAACATTAAAAGGAAGGCACAGCCCATGGTGGAAGTAAATAAACCTTGGTGGAAAATTGCAGTGCAGCCAAAGGCAACTCTATGGAGTCAAGGGTGTTGCAGTGAGGTTGTGGAGCTGCACTTCTACCAATCTGTGATGGTTTATTGGAGACATGGGAATGAGATGCTGTGGGGTCAGGAGGGATGTGGGGCAGGAATAGCCGCTGTGGGTAGAATGAAATAAGTAGAAAAAAACAGAAACTGCAGCACCCAAATCTGTTTTAGTGAAGGCTGAGGGTCATTGCTCACTGAAGAGTAAACCAATTTACAGTAAAGGTCATATCTACTGCATTGGGATATACATTTTTAATGAAAATAGCAGGGATTGTGGATGCTTATGAATGAATAACTGTGAATGAAGACCATCAGTACTGCCGTAACAAACAGATAATGCCTACAGTTCACCTTTCAAAGTCATTAATCTTCTAATTGGTGTTGTCTGGTATCAATATCCTATACTGTTCCTAACTATGCAATCAACCACGTATTGTCTTAAAAACTACGTGGTCAAAAGAGGTTTTCATGCTATTACACCTTTAATTTAGGAAGAATGTTTTTCTCTGTCAGTAATCCTTTTAGTCACAGATGTTTAGCTTGGTGAAATGAAATAGTTCCCAGTATGCTGAAAGTCTGTCTATGATTAAATGTAATCACTTTTTAATTAACTGGAATTTTCAATATCTTGCAAGTACTCTTTATGAAGTTTTATTCAAATGAGGACATGGTTTACTTTAGTTTTTAAAGTTTGGAGCTCAGAGAAAAGGCAACCAAAGAGACAGTACAGATAAAATGAAGCTTAGCACAAAAATAATGATGCATAAAATCTGCTTAGAGGCTGTGCAGGGTGTATGCCCAGAAATGGACCTTGAGCAAGACCTTAACTATGTATTAGTCTGATATAAACACCTGTACAGAAGTTCATATGTGTCATTATCTTAACTCTAATGTTGTTCTTAATTATTATGGTTAAAACTGTAATGGAGTGTGTGTGTAGAGCAGTTTCAGCCTGCCTGAGCAGTGGCACAGAGAGCTCCACGTGTCACATCTCTCCAGGTGGACTGCCTGTCCTCCCCCAGAACGTATCACAGGTGCTGTGCTTCAACAGTGCCCTACAGAAGTCTCCAGGGCGTCATGAGCCAGACAAAAACTTTCAAAGCCTCATGAAGCACAGAACTGCATTATTACAAATTTACCTTCCTGGATCAATGGGCAGACAAATAGAAGATCATAATAAACCAGAGAAGAAAACCTACTATTATTTCTTTTGAAAAGATCAAAGCTGAATGTTTTCCATCCAAAAATACATAAAAATTTCTTTTAATAATAACCAAGGAATTTATTCTGCCAAACTGAAAAATCTCAATTATATAAAGGACAAACCTTTCATTTCAGTAAGTATGTACTATGAAGTAGTGCTTTAATATCATACAAATGTTATAAATACTATACAGAAAGCAATATCATAAAAGAATATTGAACATTATATTAAATGAAAACTAAAATTATAAATGCATTTTATCTCATTAAAAAAGAGATATTTAAAATATATTTTAGAAAATGAAAGAAAATTTTTAACACTTTGTTTTGGAATTTTTGATGCAAAACCTACTTAAAATCAACAGTCATCTATTAAATATTTTGTTTTCAATTTAATTTATCTTCTGAATAATCATCTCTATGTAGCTCTCCTCTTTCAAATATTGTGTTGAACATGCATGAAATTAATTTAAATATATTCCTACATTTTTTGCTCTAGTGGTTATTAATGCTATTCTTCTGTTGTCTGAGTGGGCATTTAAAATGCCACCCACCCACCATTCCCTCTGAGGAGAATTCTCAATCTATTGTACAATCAAACGGAGCAGGAAAGTCTCAGTCTAATTCTTGATGCAGATAAGATGAGACAGATGTATTTCAAGGCTTGGAAGTGTATCTGAGAACGGCATCTAAACAATAAAAACCAATTTACTTGATTCAGGCTCAGGCCAAGCTTCCCTGATTGCAGAGGTCCAGAAGGAAGAGGCAATCCCTGCAGTCAGCTTTTTGGCTTAGACTAAAAGAAAATCTCAGTTTGGGAAGTAAAGATTACACGGTCCTTTCAACGCCCCTGATTTGTTTGAGCTGGGTTTCAGCTCTCTGCTTACAGGGTGGATGCTTTGTCAGGCAGGAGCAATCCTCCTTGCCATCAAGAGTATGGGTGAAAGGATGTAAATCATCCATTTTGCTGCTTTTCTTGAGATTTGTGAGGTGCTTCTGCAAAACAGCAGGGGCACTGCCTGCATCTACGCTGGGGTGGCATAGCTATGGGGAGTTTGGGATAGCAGATGTGTAATCATTAGATATGAAAATATTTCTGTCCCTGAGAATTAATCGTAGCAACCTAAGGGATGCCCAAATTGTCTCTCTGCGCCCCATCTACATGGTGACATTCTCTGAGGGAAAGTGTTTCTCTGCACCCAACAAGGTGAAGGAAGAAACCATGGTGAGGAGGAAGCTCTTTCTGTCCTTCCCACAGACTGGCAGCAACATGGATTTTTGTGTTGGCAGCCTAAGACTGTGTCATGGTCACCAAATGGGACTGCAACCAGCAAGCCTCCGGTGGCAGGAGCTGGGAAGGGGCGGCATTGGAACAAGTAAAAAGCAAAGGAGTTTCCTTCCTTAGGAAGAGAAGCGAGCAATTGGCTTGATTTAAAAAGGCCTAGCTTCTAAGCTCTAATTAAAACTTCAAATGAAGGGGAAGGGGAGGATGAAGGGAATGTGATTGTAGTACTTTCTTCTGCAAAAACTGCGCAGTCCAGGGGTCCCATTCATCTCCAGGAGGACATTCTGCCCTCACAAAACCAGCCCAGCCTGGCACCAGCCTGCAGAGCCCTGGCTGCTCGTTAGAGCCAGGCACAAGTGCTCAAAGGACGTGTGAGCCGGATGAAAGGGACATTGGCACAGCTGTGTGGGGAAGTAGCTGTCACTCGTGGCTGTACCAGCACGGGGCTTTTGTGAACAGCAAAGCTGCTTCTCATCTCTCGGATGCTCTATGGCCTCATTCCCAAGATCACAGTTCACTGAAGTTGAGGATGGGTTTCCTTCCAAAGAAGGGTCAAGGTGGGAAACCTGCAAGACTGAAATCTATTCTCGAAGTGAGAGATCTGCTTCATAGCACAGGCACTGTCACTAAGCCCTGTCAGCCTGTGGCTTGGAGTGTGGACCAGGTTTGAATACACATGTACCCAGCCTGGGTGAAGCAAAGATAGTTTACTACTGGTGAAACTATAGAAAAACCAGTGCTCAGAAAGCACCAAGGCCAAGTGAGGCATAGGGTGAGCTGCCAGCCACGCACTTAGGGAAAGCTAATGGAGAAAACGTGTGGGAAATGACAGCCACTGCTATGGCATGTGAAGAAGGGGCGTTAAATTTGCAGGGAGTATAGGTTAATGCAGAGGAATCCCAAATGCACGCTGGATATACATTTCCATTTTACCCATAATAACCTTTTCACTTCCCATTTAGGCCTGAAGGCACAAGCTGTGGGTTACCTCCAGTCAGATTGTGTCCAAAACCCATCTCTATATGTAAGGATATTTTCCACTCTGTAATAAGCAATCTGACCCGTGCCACCTGTGCAGCAGGTGTGAGCCTGTCTCCACTTTGGGCAAAGCTGCTGCTTGCCAGTGATACAGGCAATTAAGGGCTTGGATGGGAGGGTGAGCTCAAGCCTGGCAGCACAGACATAGTATGAATTTCCTTTCCTCAGGGAGGTTATGTCCTCCCCTGCATAAATATACAGCCATTCTTGCTGTGTACATCTCCCCATTGCCACTGAGAGTATCTATACATCAATAGGGTTCTATATTTTTAAATGAATGCATCATTATGTACTGTCACAGCTCTGGTAACACAGACTTTTCTCCATTAACATATTTTTCAAAAAGTTTTTATGCTGCTAAAAGAAAAACTGCCTTGAAAAAAGGTTTCTTTCTCCCTCAAAATATTTCAGTTTAAAATATTGCCATTAATATTAATAATAATATTCTAAGAAGTATTCTTGCTTTTGCTAAAGTGGCAATTGAAATCAATCCTGAAAGATTTTTATTTTCTTTCAATGTTGTCTTGCTCAGATCGTGTATCTGGCAGAAGAGAGTGCCTATGGGGAAAGGAGGAGAGAAAAGACCACAGCCACTAACATAGAGTATTTTAATATAGAATCCAAATGAGTGCTGCAGCCTTTTTTTGGATAATAAAGGAACAACTGATGTAGTGATAATATACTATAAAAAATAGCCAATGTTTTGATACAATAATGCTCCCATTGCTATAGGGATTTTTCTGCAGTTATTTACTTGTGTAAATCACGTGTATATATATACATATATATATAAATAAAACCAAGCTTCATGCCAAATCTTCAGGCAATTTTTGCAGCCATTAGCAAGGCAAATATGAAGTACAGGAAGTTTCTTAACAGAAAAATAAAAGAAAATCAGGAAAAAAAAGTCCTTTTGCAAGCTTAAACTACCCAGAAAATGCATCTTCTATCTGCAGGCACACAAACATACTGGAAGACAAAGCCTGTCCTGAATAGACAACAATAAATCTAGAATCATAGAGCTGGGCTTTAAGGGATCCTCTTACAACCTGCACTGAAGCAGCACCAAAATATATGTAGCACCCTGTATCTCAGCTGTCCTTGAAAACCTTCAGTAAAGCAGCTCCTCAAGCCTGTTCCAGTATGTCATACATATTGGGAGTGTTATTGTATAACATTCATCTTAAATTGGCACATTTTTCATAAAACTTCTTATTCTATCACAATGACTGTGGAAAATAATGAATCATTGAGTTTTTTAGTACAAATTGTGTGTACTGGAAGACTGATAACTGTATTTGTCAGTCTCGTCTTTTTCAGATTGAGCTCAGATCACTCAGCTTAATCTTGCTATTCTTGTAGGGTTCCTTGTTTGTCTTAAACCAACACTAATGCTGATATACAGTCTAGATAAAGCCTTGTGATGGACAAACAGCATTGAACCATGAAGGAAAAAAATAAAAGAAAGGCTTGCTCTGTCAACCTCATCATACATAGAACCAACTAAGAGCTGGTTTGCCTTCTATTCATCAAAGACCTTTACAGAGATCAAGGCAGTTCCTGCCCTCCACGGTGAGTTAGCACCACTGAGGACATAGAAACTGCTACCCTCATTTGCACAATGTGAGAACCTGCCTTGAAAATCTCTCTGAGTTGTTTTAGATTTCTGTTCTGTAGAAGAAAGAGTATTACAGATCTTGCAGTAATTAAGCTCTGCATACCGCATCTTCCAGCCAAATGCTTTCGTTTTTAATAACCCTTTATTTTCTCCTTTTTATATTCTTTTCTTTTTGCTGCTGCAGAGTGCAGCAGCTCAAGATTCAATGGTGCTAGAACAAGGGAGGCTTTGTAAACTGAATCAATAATGCTTAAAATTTAATTAAGCTGTTGCATCTGAAGAACTGACTCCAAAGAGTATATGTGATCCATCATGATACAGCCAGTGCTGTTTGAACTACAGCAATATAAAAGTGCCCATCCTTTCATTGTAAGCCTTTGGCAACATGATATTTTTCTGCAGAGAGACAGAAGAAAAGAACAAAATCCAGCCAGGAACTCCCTGCAGTTTACTTTGAACTGTTCACTACACTTCGACCTTCATAGTTAAGCATCCCTTCAAGCCCTACAAAACATGCATGGATTTCTGATCCCTAAATGTTTGATTTTCCCAAGGTGTTTGGCTGTCCTTGCAGAGAATTATCACTGGAAAGGAGAGCAGGAAGAACACGAGTCAGGGCAATCCCAAGCACAAATACAGGCTGGGAGAATGGATTAAGAGTGAGATTTGGGGATGTTTGTTGACAAGTTCAGCATGACCCGGCAATGTCTGCTTGTGACCCAGAAAGCCAACTGTATCCTGGGCTGCACACAAGAAGGGTGGACAGCAGGTCGAGGGAGGGGATTCTTCCCCTGTGCTCTGTTCTTGTGACCCTACCTGGAGTGCTGTGTCCAGCTCTGGAACCCTCACCATAAGGACATGGATCTTCTGGACTGAGTCCAGAGGAGGAACATGAAGATGCTCAGAGGGCTGGAGCACCTCTCCTATGGAGACAGGCTGAGAGAATTGGGATTGTTCAGCCTGGAGAAGAAATGGCTTTGTGGAGACCTTACAGGACCTCCTGGTACATAAAGGGGCAACAAGAGCTGGAGAGGGACAGTGGACAAGGGCTTGTGGTGAGAGCACAAGGGGGAAATGGCTTTAGACTGAAAGAGGGTAGGCTTAGATTAGGTATCAAGAAGAAACTCTTTGCTGTGAGGGTGGTGAAGCACTGGAACAGGTTGCCTAGAGAGCCTGTGGATGTCCATCCCTGGAAGTGTTCAAGGCCCGTTTGGATGAGGCTTAGAGCAAATTGATCAAGTGCATGGCATCCCTGCACATGGTGGGGAGTTGAATTAAAAGATGCTACATGTCCCTTCCAACCCACACTGCTTTGTGCTTCTCTGAGTTGTTTGGGGTATAATGTTTGTACCTCTCTTGTAAAGGGAAAAGAAATATTCCAGCTCATAAACCCTGAGCTAATGTGGCTTCTTGAGAAATTGCAAATGCCTCTAACACCTTGGGAGTGTGCTTGGAGCTGGGAAGGCACCAGGACTCCCCTGACACTTCACAAAACACTCACACTAGCTCTTTGGGCTTTGCAAGCAGATCCCTAAGAGCCTGACACATCCATTAAACTAGAAATTGTAAGGAGGCAGCCCAAGCTTTTAAATAAATTTAATTTTATTTTAAAATGTATGTCCTAAATCACCACACAGTTGAACATTTTACCTATCTGGCTTTTCATTCTGAACTTCTCTCATGGGTCTTATTCCAATTAAGTATAAGAAAGAAAAAGAAAAAAAAAAAGGAAAGGGAAAAAAAAGGATGTCATGCTTTTGTACATAATGCATGAACAGAACTTCTATAAAATTCTGAAATATTAAAATGAAAGTTTATTATGTTGTATAATGATTACTAATATTATATGAATGTGTGAGAAATTTCCTAGAGAGGTGTTTGAAAAGAACTCAGAGCATGGCTTTGTCACAGCTCTTACAACGCTCTATTTTTATGTGTGCCAAAATTATTCTTTTTTAACACGTTCTGCATCTCTCCACATTGTGCTTACTCTGCCTCACCCTGTGTTAGCATCACTGCATTGTGTAAGAGCTCAAGGAGAAGGGACAGCTGGTTATGGCAGAATCAGCTGGTGATGTTGACAAGCTCCTTGATAGACCATAAAGCCAGGGAAAAACAGGTCAAGCTGTAAACATCAAAGTTAATTCTCACCAGAGGCTGTGGGAATATGCAGGCCACATCACAAGGTGTTTATACTAAATATCCTACAGCAGTAGTATCACCTCCACCTGGGCATGATTCCTGCTTCTTACATGGAATGGTGACAAAGATCCCTCCTGCCACCTCCCAGTCACTCCCTGATGCAGGAATGCTTCCCTGAAACATTTTCAAAAATGCCACAACATACACTCCTTCCTTAAGCTTCTACAAAAATAAAGAAAATATCAGAAGTTTTTACTGAAATCCACAGAAATATAGCCACAGTTACAGAAGTTGACATGGCACCCTAAAAGCTGGGTAGGAGCTTCACCAAGATGCATTACTAAGAAATTACTGACTAGATTCAAGCAAAGACAGTATTTTTCAATTTATAGACATATAAATTTCATAAAACAGAGTTGTGCTCCAAAAGCATTTCTACTTTGGGTCTGTTTTTCCAATATTATTCATTTTTAAAGGAGTAATTCAAGATTTTTTGGTCATATTTTCAAGATTTGAACTTTTTCCAGTCCACAAAGCATAAAAACTACCACTGCTTCAAAAGTTGCTCTTAAAGTAATATTTTTTAAAAATACAGGTTACAATGCTGCAATAAAAGGTACTTTTTCATATATTTTTGAAGTGTTTTTCCATTGACTTTTAGCAAGATAAAGTTTCTATACTAGCAATTAGAAATGAAAAGTAGTTATCTTGACAGTTTTTGTAAGGTGCTCTGGGAAGTGCTATCTTTTGGAGGATTTGGGATTTTTAGCGCAGAGGGAAAAATCTCAGAAAATTCCCCTACTAATACTTCTGAGATAATTTCTTTTCTGAAGTATATCTATAAAAGATGCTACAGAATGGGTTGGAACAGGGAAATATTTGGACTGGGGTTTGGTCAATGCTTTATGTATTTCACTTTACAGCAATTTCTCTGCCTAAAAGACCCTAATCAGGCATTGCATTCCTAACGCCCTTCAAAAAAAGAATGTGCATACCTAGGAGGAAAACATATGGTCTGTAGGATAGGAAGAAATAGGGTCATAACTCTGGCTCTTAACACCTGTTGGCTCCCCAGTAGCCGTCAATATACTGATGTGTATTTCTTTTGTGAAAGCAGCGGCATCAGAAAATTAGTAGTTGTTTGGGGCATAAAGTGGACTACTGTTTCCAAATTTTGTAGCTTTTGGAATATCTAATTCAGGGTCTAAGTTTACGGTGCTTTTTCCTACCATGCCTCCATACATTTGAAAAATTGCCAGGGTTTTCTGATCTGGCTTTTAGAGGTTGTTTCACAGATCTGCATACTCAGCTCAAGTTATTTAGCTGTGTGTACAAGCAATTCGAACGAGCATTTTGTTTCTTCTACTTCATAAAATATCCATCAAGCTTAGACATACACTCCTGATCATTTTTCCCCCTGAGGTTTTTTTTCAGAGTTACTCCATGGTCTCCTTCCTGTCCCTAATCTCTTATTTCCACTCTCCCTGCTGTTTCCAGCTGACACATTATCTGTTTCATAGGCCATGAGCTGTAGGTTATTTCCACAGAGCAACATCAGTTAGCCCTGGATTTGCCAAGCTGCCACAGTCAGTGACTCCAACAGATTGCTTTGGCTCTCTCCCACTTGCTTTTCCCACCTCCCTTTCCAAAGATTTTCCCTCCAGCATCTGCCTTATTAGGCTAAGGGAGAAACCCCACACCAATGGACTCTTTGCAAAGCACAACAGGGGCCTCCAAGGAATGCAAAATCCTGAGCATGCCCACTGGAGTTGGTCCAAGGCAAGTGAAGGCTGCTGGATGCCAGTTCCATATTTTCCTTATCCTAACTCTTAGAGAGCAATTCCAGCCCTAATGGTCTCAAGTTTGCAGTGTGCATTCCCTATACACAGGGCCTAGGCTAAATGCTTGAGTTATGTCAAGGATATCCCTTAACCCTTATTTTAAATAATGGAGAAGTGCCGTGGTGCTTCACTGGGGAGATTGTCCTCTCCAAAAGGTCTCATATCTAAAGCTCATACCTGGGGACACAGCAAATGCTGATCTGGCTCCTGTGCAGAGCCCCACGCCAGAGGTCAGCTTAGAAGGATGGTCTCACAGAGAAGAGAGGATGATACTGTCTCCCGCAAGGAGAGAGCTGCAATCATTGAAGTAGAGATTGTTGCTCTCAGTAGATAATCTTCATTCTGGCTAGTCTTGAACTTCTTAAAATCAGTGACAGGATTGCAATAGGCTGAAGCTGAATCAGAATTTTGCCCACCATATTTGAAAAATGTAAGATTGAGCCTCAGTAAATTTTCCTTCCATTGAAAAAAAATATTAGCAGAAATAGACAAAACCTTCAGAAATACTCAGTTCTTCAGAAGACTTTATATGGCAGATGACAATTCAAAACAGACCCATTCTGATATGTTATTAGGATATAACTGGGCACTTGCTCTGGGAAGATAAAGAGCTGTGCAACCTTGCATTTCTAGAGTCATCTGCTTTCAAACCACATTATATTCAATAAATTCAATAAGAATTCATAAGGAATTTGATGCTTCTATCAGATCATCTAGAAAAAAAAAGAAACAATCACAAAAACTTAGAACAGAGGACTTTTTTTGTTCTAAACAAAAATTTGTCTGATACTAGGCTTACTTCTTATTTAAAATAGCCTTGAGAAACTGATCTGAATTCTGCTACAGGTAAAAAAGAGTGTAAGCTTCAAAATCACAAGACAGCCATTTTAAGGACATATCTTGGATAGAAGGACATATGAGGAACAAAATATTTCATATAAATTTAATCAAGGCTTGTTTATGTTCATGACTCAACAGATGAGGCAGTATGAAACTATATTGGTGGGGTAGAAAGCTTATTTAAATACATTTGAATAACTTATTTCCTGAAGTCTGGATAAAAATAGGACAGAGTGTGTGTGGGCTATATTACTGAGATACGTTCCCATTCAAAACAGACATATTTCATCCGTTTTTCCTTTCAATAATCCAATTGTCAGTTTTATAGTCCAGAAAAAAAAATGTGCAGAAGGGATAGGAAATGACTTTCATACATATCCTGACTGCTGAGTCGCTCTGTTTCATTACATTGCCCCGCAGATGACTGACAGCTCTGTAATCAACTTCAGACTGGATTTAGTGGTTCCACATCCCATTCTCTCATTAATTATTGAAGGCATTTTTCTCTGTTGCACGCCAGGTCGCTGTATCCACTGTGCTTGTATTTGCATCTCCTGAGCAGCAGAGGAGTTGTTGTTGAACTGGGAATCAGTCATCACATGCACACACACAAGAAAAGATGAAGAGGAAGAAAAGTAACATAAAAGAGCCAAAGAAGTGTTTGCATGTGGCCTGGAGCAGCTCCACTGCTACCTGTGAGGTCTCAGCACACTGTGTTCAGAAACAAACTGGTCGCTTACAAGAGAGGTTCTTGTTTTGCAAATGCTTTTGGTTTTATTCTAATCAGAGAACAGTTTTTGTTTTTGTTTTTGTTTTTTACTGTTAATGGTGCTATTCACCCATTTCTTGCTGTCTGCCTAATTGGAGAGTGCAGAAGAAAAGAAGTATTCCTGAGAACCCTGCATTTACAAATAGCATAAGAGTAAAATTAGTGCCCTCTAAATGCCACATATACTTAAGATTTTTTTCTGAAATATTCACTAAGTGCTAAAAAATGCCATGGTCAGAGTTCTTTCTTGGAAGACCAAGTGACTGATCAATTAAATATGCCTGTGGAAATAGGTCAGGTACACATCATCTCATCCACTCCTTCTCTGAGGCAGCTCTGGTTTGGTGTTAACTAAAACTTGGTACCAAGCTAATATACAGCCTTCTTTGCTGGGCTAATATTATTATATAATAATATATAATAATATTAAAGGGTCATAGAATCACAGAATGGTTTGGGTTGCAAGGAACATTGGAGATCATCTCATTGCAACCCCTCTGCCACAGGGATGCCTTTCACCAGACCAGGTTGCTCTAAACCTCACTCAGCCTGGCCTTTAACACTGCCAGGAATGGGGCATTCACAACTCCTTTGGGCAACCTGTTCCAGTGTCTCACCACCCTCACAGTAAGGAATTTCTTCTTTATAACTGATCTAAACCTAATCTATTTCAGTTTAATGCCATTCACCTTTGTCCTATCACCACATGCCCTTAAGTCCCTCTCCAGCTCTCTTGTAGCCCCTTTAGGTACTGGAAGGTGCTCTGAGCTCTTCCTGAAGCCTTCTGTTCTCCAGGCTGAACAACCCCAATTCTCTCAGCCTGTCTCCACAGGAGAGGTGCTCCAGCCCTCTGAGCATCTTCATGTCCCTCCATGCACTCGCTCCAACAGGTCCATGTCCTCATTTTGGGGGCCCCAGAGCTGGATGCAGCAGCTGCCTTTTTCCTAATTCACAGTATCATAGAATGGCATATTTGGGTTGGATGATGCATGACAGCTAAACTATAAACTGAAAAATCTCATCTCTACTTACAATTAGTTTTAAAAATAGCAGGCTAAATGACCTACTCACCAGTCTCCCAATTCATAGTCCTAATATCTCCAACTGTATCCTTCATAAGTGCCCACCTGCCTGCATTGACATGATGGTAATTTCATGGTGCACCAATATCCTGCCTATGAAATAGAAAAAATACCAATTTCTGACCTCATGAGCATGTTCCATGAGCAACTGTCCATGCTTGGGAGTAAACAGAAATTTCATTTAAAAGATAACGCCGAGTCTTCAAAATTAACCTGATTCTAAAAGAGAATAAGGTTTAAAAAACACTGATGAAACAAAAGTCAGGGGAAAATTTCTGTCTAAATGTTAGAAAGCTTGATATTTTGTTTTAAATACAAAAATTACTTTAGAAAATTAAACAGAAGAAAGAATTGAATACGTGTGTTTCATGTTAAAATATTGAGACTGCCACACACTCCAATCTCAGAGTAAAACAAAAAGGGCAACAATATTGACATAAATATGTAAAGTAGACTATTCTAATAATTTTTTTTCTAATGAATGTTTTTTCTAACTTTAGTAAATGAATAGGGACATAGCCCAAGATTTGTAAGACCTTAATTCCACATTTTTGCAAATTTCCAAGGGAACATAACTGGGAGGGACTTCTGATGTTACTGAAGCGAGTTCCTTCACATGTTAGCCACAGCACTGTATATCTCAACAACAGAAAACATAAATAACCAACCTGGAAATTTCTCAGCTGTTAAGGGTACATCTCAAAAATTGAGATTGTTGATACACCCCTTCAGGGGCAGGACTGATGTCTAAACAACTGAACTGAACACACTGTAATGAACAATTTGACAATAGTTGGAAAGATAAATTATTCATCTCTAGAGGATGAACAAACCGAATATTTTTTAAAAATTGGATTTTTTTTCATGATTTATGAGAATGGCTGAATTTGTGTATAAGCAAACACTGAAGGCTTTGAAGAACCTGCAGAATTTGATCTATGATTAATAAGTTGAATCAGATGAAAAACGCTTTCAGCAGGCTTTTGAACATAATAAAATAGTGTTATTAGAAAGGTACCTGTAGTGGGACTAAACGTATGAACATAAAATTTATTCATGAGTTCAGCTGAAGTAAGAAATTCCATAATTTCACTAACACTGAGAAGAAGAACAGGCTTTCTTAATGTTACAAACTGTGGAAAAACAGCTATTATATATGAAATCATTTCAATGCATCTTGCTGCACAAGCCAATACTGCTGCTAAAAGAAGGGATTGTTTTACATGTAAATAAGTTTTTAAGCACTTCAAGTAGCAGACTCACAAACACAGGTCTCTATAATATTTATTCCAGGTGACATTTCTTGCCATTAAAATTGTTTCTCTTGAAATATGTATGAAATATTTTCTCATGCTAGAAACACAAATATTGAAGTTCATATCAAGAACAATTTTTTAAAGTTTCTTCCTATTCAGTTAAATGTCAATAACTGTTCAAAATGAGGTTAAGAGGGAATAAAATATCCATTTTCTTTCCCTCTCAAAAAGAAACATTCTTACAAGGATAATTTGCTAGTGCTTTTGTGTTTCTCCACGACTTGACTTATAATTAACTAAACGATTAACTTAGATATAATTACATGATGGTGCAGAATGCACATAATAAATGAGAAAGCTTTGCTAATCTTACTCTCTCTTACTGCTATTCCAATGACCACATCACAGAAAAAAAGCACCTAAAAAGTTCTCAGTTACATTTGTTGGAACTTAGGCTACTTAGCACATGGGATATCTTCATGTCAAAATCATATTCGCTTCTTAAAAATCTTCACTAATTACTTTCTTAATAGATTTCATATACATTAAAAAACCAGTAGCCTGTAGACAAAGGAATGTGGATTTTAATTGAACAGCTCCACGAAAGGAGTCATGAGGGTAAGTCTGATATTTGAAGACAAGGTAAGATTTGGCTTTTAAAAATAGAGGAAAGAGAAAGGATTTTCAGAAGAATGCCTAGTAGAAGACATTATTTTGTGTGGATTCTCTGCTCAGTAGTAGTCAGAAATTTTCATTGAAGATTTCTCTGACAGCAAGGGGAATCCAGAAGTGCTCTGTGACATCACCTGTACTATGTCACCTCCAATATGAAAAACTCCTTTAGCATATGAGAAAAAAAATTATCATCCATATCATAATATCACATCACTGACAAACCATAACCTTCCCAATCATAAAGATAATGACTCTGCCAGTCCTTTTACTAATATTGAGAAACTCATCAAAAATAGTAATAATATTTCTTCTCATTTCCTATTTAAATGTAATTGATTTCAGATTATACATAATAGCTCCTGTGCTAATATAGTATTTTCAGTTTAAATAATCCTTCATTTTTCTCTGGAATTGTGCACTATATTTTCATCGAATGCTCTCTAGGAAGGCTGGAATTATCTCATCTCAGTTGTCTCAGGATCACTTTTGTCATATTTAAGGATGCACCATGCTGGTGGCCCATAGACAACGTGTTTCCAGCTGATCCACTGATTACTTTCCCCCACTCTGTTATTTCCAGCTTACAAACACATAGCTGGAATCAGCTTTTCCTGTAAGCCTCAATGCATAACCTTGCATTTCACTTTGTTACAGCTCATCCGCTTCCCACTGTTCAGCTTTCAATGTCATTTCAGTCTCCTTCTACAATATTCTAACAGCTGACTGGTGCCAAGACTGAGTAACAGAATGCCACTAATAATGTTGTTATAAAGATTATTTTTTATGGACAAGTGCCGAAAATCACATAATCAAACCTAACAGACTGATTTTCACCTCTTTGAATATGCAGAATAGTAGAGGTCTATGAGCAGGAGCTTCACACAACTCCTGCCAGGAAACCAGCCTCTTTTTCTCTTTGAAATGGGACATTTTTGGAGACCAGACTGAACTTCTAAGAATGCTGCTTTCCACAGATTCCCGAAATACAGTTATGTGTGAAGCATATATGCACATACCTGTGTCCTGTTCTTTCAGGTAAGATCACAGCAGCCTGCATGTACCTATTTCAGGGTACCCAGGTTTGGAAACCCTGTGTGTCTTTCAGCCTCATGTCTCATTTCTACATTTCCAAATATAAACCAGACAAAATTGTAAGTGGCTGAATATAATTCAGTATTTCCGTACTGGAAATAAAAGCTTGTTTTGTCTCTCCTGTTCTAATCCAAACCTCTTTTCCATAAAGCTGGTAGTCCTCCAGCTTTAGTTAGAGGAGAAGGAGGGAGAAGAAGGAGAACCATCATCCCTTCTCCTCACAAGTAGAAGTCAATTTCTACATGCTGACATAGGCAGAAATACTGGACTCAATAACATCCTACTTTTTTTGTTCCTACCTGTATGTTCAGAGCATTTAAGAAAGTTGCCTGTAGGGAGAGGTTGTGGATCTGTTTCATCAGCTGGAAATTAAAACTTTTAAGGTTTGTCCTCATTTTAAGTTCTGCATCTTCTTCAGCTAATAGTAAGAATGCACAAAAGAAAAGCAATGTTGTCTTCGTGTTACAACATACAGATGAATAACCTGGTCCTCCAGGTGAATAGGATGTGAGACTGGGAATTTATCAACAACAGTACTAGGAAAATGGCGTTTTTAACTTAAGGCAAATTTCTGGTTATAAGGACGGACTGTAGAAAGGAAATGGCAACAAAACTCTTGCTGTCTGGAAACTGAAGTGGGTGCAAAAAATTGCACATATGAAACAAGAAGTGAAACAAAACTCGTTTGCATGACAGGCACAAATATCAATTCATCTGCCTGTGCAGGCAGCAGCATTTTCTTGGTCTCCTAGTGTGAAAAGTGATTTTTATCAGAAAACATCAAGCTTTTACCCAGATAATAATCAGTTCAGGTATTTGACACATTTGAGAAGCATCATTATTGTTATTTTCTGTATATGGCAACTCGGGTAGAGAGACCTGTAACAAACAAGGAAGTTATTGGATCTTTAAACTACAGATATTAGTCCAGTTTTGGGTCACCTTTTCTCATACTGAAGGCTGAAATAAAGGACGGGGTATTTTCTCATTCAGAATAAGTCTGGAATTGTGACAGATCAGTGATGAAAGTCAGTTCCATGGTCAGCTTTCTGTTTCTGAAGGAGGATAGTAGGTGAGACGGTGGGTACCAGCCAGAGGTAGTAGGTAGAATTAATCCTAGAGTTTTCTTTACAGCCTCTGGAGGAAAATAGACATTTACACACGGTGTGCACAACACACTTAATCTCATCCTAAGGCAGGTTTCTAAATTGATCAAATGAATCATGCATTATTTTGCATATTTCCTTTTATGGACTTTAAAAGGTAGCCGTGGTAATAAACTCAGATATAAATATTGAAGTTGCTGCAGGCTAAAATTAGTGAGCTGAAACACACCCCGGAAGACAACTGTGCTCTCAGTGACCTAGAAATGCCCTATTTAAAACAAAACCAAAACAAAATCAGTGTTTATTTCCACTCAGAGTTTATAGTTATGGTATAAAACAAGGATACCCATATCCTTTCAGTATCCTTGAAGCATTTTAAAAATACATGCTGTGAGTATTTTAATATATTCATCTTCAGTGAACTAGTGAGTTCAGATTTCTTTTTCAAGTTTCAATGTTTTCCTCACCCTTACCACCCCTACGACTTTTCTAGTTATTTTCAAATACCATTGCTCCTATCTTCAAATATAAAAAAACTATGGAAACATAAATCTTGACAAGATCTCAAGAGAGCATGTATCAATCTGTCCCCTAGATATGAGATAAGATGGCTATGTCTTAACCATTTCTGTCAGATGCTTTTCTGAAAACATTTTCTTAAAAATATCAAGTGGGGTAGATTTTACAGCTTCCTTGGGTAATCTGTTCCAGTGCTTTACTCCCTGGTAATCCGAACATGTTCCTTATTACACTTTTGCAAGTTAAACTAATTTGTTTTTCCCTTATCCCCTGTGGATGTAGAAAGCAATTAATCATCACCTTTTTTATAATACAATTTAATATATTAAAGATAGCCAACCTGTCTCAGTCTCTGTCTTCCCTTCCATAGACAAAAGGAGTCAAATTTTTTCAACCTTTCCTATAATTCATGTCTTACAAACTTTTTTGGTCTTATTTTTTCTCCTTCAAACTTTCTGGGCTATGTCTATCTTTGCCTACAGCAAAACTTAAGATTTTACAATGGAACAATGGTAGGTGAACTTTAATCATTATTTCCCATATCTTACCTTTCATGTGGTCTTAATGAATCCCAGAATGAGATTCACCAGTTTTGAGTTATCACCTCTCTGTTGACTTTCTTTCTCCTCGGAATGTACCATCATTCCCAGGTCTCATGTGGCACGTTGCTGCCTTGTGAGCTATCCCTCATTTTGTAGTTACACATATGATTTCTCCTTCAGGGTGCAGTGCCTTTTGCTTCTCATTATTGAATTTCATCTTGTTAGATTTCATCTTATTTCCCCAGTTTCTCAAGATCATTTTGAATTTTAATGCTGCCTTGTAGGTTGCTTGTGACCTCCCTCCTGGCCCTGCTTGAATTCATCAGTGCCTCACAGATTAGAAAGGAAACTGATAATATTACTGAGCTAATCAGTGTGTGAAATGGAAAGTTTAAAGCAATGGTAGAGAGTGAAAAACATTGCTGGAATTAGTTGGGAATAAATGCCTCGTGGGTAGCTGCCAGCTAGGAGATATCAACTCTTACATGATACTTCTCCTGATACTGCATATTTTGAGAATATTTAGTACCTTCTTAGGAAAATGATGATTTGCAAACAAAGCATCACTTTAAAGTCCCTAATTCCTTAATCTCACGCATGTGTGATGAGAACTTGTGTCAGCCTTCTACCTGCCAAAATGGTGGGTCTGTCTCCACAGGGGGATTATCCTGAGATGGGAGGCCACTTGGGATGTGTAAAAATGTGTGTTGGTGTCACACCAAAGGAAAGAAAACCCAGTAACACATTTTCTAGGACAAAGCTATAAAGCTATGCAGGTCAGAAAGCAATGAAGGTTGACTATTTCAGCAGGACAACTGCTGCATCTGAGCCATTGATAACATTGGTGGGAGGCACATAGATATCAATGTCTGCAGCCCAAGATCTGCACAACACACCTCCCTTATTCTATCAAGGATTATACACAGACTGCAAGCTTTCCCATTTTAAGAACTGCAGTGCAGCTAGGAGCAAAGTTTCCATACAAGTTTAACATAAAGTAATCAACTAGAGAGTGCATGTTGCCTGACTGAAGGAGATAACCAAAAAGAAAAAGGATATTAAAAGGGATAAAGAATTTACTAATTATATGTAAATCTGTAGATTACATCTTTTAATTTGGAAATTGTCTTCTGTATTGGGAACAGTGGGTCAGGGATTCTGGAGCTCCTGAAAGCCTGTAGTCAGATGACAGGTGTGAGATAGCAAACATCAACAGACGGGAGATGTAGACTCTGCAAGGTGCATCCAAAAATTATTAAAAAACCTAAAAATCAATAAATCTATTTTGTATTCCTTTACCTAAGTCATGAAAGGAAATACTGATCAGGAACCACCTTGTAGGTATACAGGAAATATACAGATACACCTGAAATATCTTCATAGCCTAGCAATGAATCACTAACTGTGGTGTGAGGATGTTTTTTACTCAGCTGATAGTGACTCTGTCTCATCCTTTCATATCAAACACTTAAGCAGGTCTTCTCTGCCTGTCAGAATTAAATGAAGGATGGTTCTTCAGTAACTTCTTTCATCTTCTAAAGAAAAGGTTGATCTTAATAAATTTTTAATGACATATTTCTGTTCTATCATATTATTTCTCAAAAAATGTATGTAATTCAGGTTCTTCATTGCCACCATGCATAGCTTTTTTTGGTAATTGTTTAAAAACTTTCAATATTTCCCTCTTACTAGGCAGTCTGCAGCATACCCCATACATCTGTTTTTCTCCTTTTACATTTATTTGGAAATACTACATCTTTTACCTTTTGCTATCGCTTCTTTATGAATGAGGGCAAAAAGAAACTCTTTTAATGTGTAGGAAAAAATACATCTTAAATTTCCCTCAGATATTAATTATTTTTGCGTAAACATTCCTGTTCAACGACTCACTCTAATATGTCTCTTAAATGATAATACACAATTTTTATGGTGTTTCAAGATTTCAAATTTTTCCAATTTCCTCCTGTTATCTGGATATTCCTGTACAGATACCTCAACTGCTCATCAGGCAACTCTCATTTTCCTCTAGCAGTTTTCACCTAGCTTCCATGTTTTTAGTATCCTCGTCAAAACAATCTTTACCAGGATGATTAATGGTGATGATCTTAGGTACTTCCCTTGTTTTATCAGCTGTACATCCCTCAGAGGCCTTCCTCAATGAGCATTGGCAAGGAAGATCTGAGTCAGAAACTTTCTATGACTTCCATAAGAAAATCTTCCATAAGTAACTCTAAAAGGTTCTTACCCGACTGTGTAAGCCCATACCAATATGTGAATTTGGGGGAACAGACAGAAGTACTTCTTGTTATTCTGATGCCCTCACCTTTGGTCTCAGAATTTTGTAGCTACTTCTAATTGTCTTAGGGTCACTAATACCAATGTGGATAAGCAGCTTAGAGTAGCACTGATGTTTTCAAGGTCTGCAAGATCTTGAAGGTCATCAAATTCAGATGCTTGGGCATGTCACAGCAGATTCTATTTGCAATTAAAATAGTGAGAATAACAAGAAGATTAATTGCTTTCTGTGGAGGTATTACAGATTCATATCAATGGAATTGAGCTCATAATCTGGCCCGTTGACAGGTGAGTTCATTTATAAGGAGTGATTTCATTGTTATTGTTCTTGCTGTAGTGCTTTCAAAAAAATGTAGTCCTTGATCTACTCTCACATTTCAAATACATTAAAAATATGCATAAAATAATATAATTCCTCCTAAAATACATGCTTAGTTAATTTCCCTTCATCTCAAATAAAAAAGATTGCTTCTCTCTCCTTCATCTTCCTGTCAACATGCAATTAATAGGTGGAAATAAATGTGTTCTCACAGATGTAGTGCTGACATGGGTAAGTATGGATGAGTCTCCTAGCACAGTGGTGAACCTGGGCAAACTGCTTGATTTCTGCAGCCAGGCTGCATCTGGTACTGGATGCAGTTCACCTGTCAATATCTTGTACCATGAAGTCATGCTGTGGAGGAAAAAGTGGCACATTGCAAGGATTTCCAGCCTCTGTGACCTTTCTGCCTGCGCTGTTCAGTGTCAGAGGGCACGATCATGAGCACTCCTTGGCAGCCCAGTGTGAGCCTCCCCAGTCACATATGGATCCAATGTTCGACTGGGAAATCCCTGGACTTTGCAGTTACTGGTCCAGCTCTGGCAGCAAGAGAGGCAAACAAAACAGTTAAAGCCTGTGTTAAATTTTACATGTATCAGCAATATCATAACTTCAGAGAAAACTGTAATCTCACAAAATGACAGTACTTAAAATCAAAATTGCTGACCCAGAGTGGAGTATTCTTATATGAGGGGTTCTTACCTGTGCCCATTCCCAGTCATTAGGGTCTTCACTGCTGTGAACTCTGCATGGAGTTAGTCCAAGAGTCCTGATATGGATTTGGTAGGTAAAGTTAAATTACCTTGCATTGAGCCACCACTGGACAAATCACCTCACTTTCAGAGCAAGGTTGCAGCAAAACACATAAATTCTGTTGTTGTTACAGAACAATAACACATAATATCAAACACAAAAGGAGGTTGTTCTGAGGTGCTGGAGAATCATTTGCCTTAATTACTGTCTTTGACTGAAACCCCTTAAAAACTGATTGCTTTAATTGAAATTTGTGGAAATAACATACATTTGGCAGGGAAATTTTTTTGTTTCTTTGTTTTACACCTCTGTTGTGTCTAAAATAACCACAGTTACACAATCTATTGGTAAATGAACGCTTCTTTCGGTGTGTACTAGAGAACAGAGGGTATGCAGTTAAAACAAAACCAAATGTAAAAGCACTCTTTATTATGCATAAAGGTTTTAAAAACTAAAACGTATTTCCCCTATCCCCCGTCAAAAGCACACTGCAAGCAATTTCACTTTATAGTAAAGTACATCAGAGATAAGTTATTACATAAAGAAGCAAATCTCCAACTATAAAGACTTTAGATGATAGTGGTATCAAGACTAAACTATTTGCATAAGCTTGAATCTTGGCCAGCAGATGAAAAATCTGACTCCAAGGTCACAAACCTTTCCAATGTGCCCAAGGAGAAAGAGGTAGCTTCAAGTCTTTCATAAATGAAATAGTAAATCTCTTTAGGGCAGCAATTCTGAGGAGGATTTGCATTCTTCTGGATTTTTGTACTTAGAAAGTTCATCCTTTGATTTCCTGTTTTCCCTATTTAGCAAAACATTCCTGTATTGGGAAACTTTCCAAATAAAGCTAAATAAATGATGCACCTTTTATTTTATCTCTGTAGCAAACTGACTTTATCCTGCATGTTCCAAATTTCTGTTTAAATCTTTTAAAATATCCAAGTTCGAATAATTTAATCAAGATTTAAATTTTAAGACAGGATATGAGAGGATGGAATCCTTAGTCCCATAAATGACTGCAGGAAACTATAGGTATGGGAAGCCTAGTGCATTAATACAATGTGAGGTGGTAAACTCCACATGACATTTCTCATTTATGTCTGTCATTGCTCTACGTGATCTTCATGCTATTGAAGGCTCCTCGGCTTTACTGCAGTTACAATATTTATATCATATTCTTTGGAAAATATTTGGAAAATATACTTTCTTCTTTCAAAAATCCTATTTTCTACATCTGCATATTCTCTCACTCCCAGCTAGCTCCTAACTGAATGCTTGCATAACAATTTAGGAGTCCAGAAAAAGATTAGGAGCATAGATATTAATTTCATCTGATCTTTTATGCTATTGATATACTGTCTCAAATAGCAAACACAGAAATTTTGTGATATTTGAGGTCTAGGATATTTCCTACAGCTGTTGCTCTAAAAGATGCGCTCTTCCGTAGGTCCCTATAACATTTTCAAAGACTGTGAAAATATTTCAGATACCATGATGCCATGAGGAGTTTTTGCAGAAGATACCTTAGGTGGACGGCTGATTTTTGAAGTCTTACTTTAAAAAGTCAAGAAGGGTAAAAGAACAGCTCAATTTTCCCAAAACTAGATATATTTGGCCAGTTACATTTCTTAAAAGGTTACACTCATCATACTAAGAGATCTTTATCCCTAACGAGATCCTAAGCACTTAAATCACACTTGGAGAGCTATAGAGAGACACTTAAATGCATGTGACTTAATTTGAGTCTCACTCTAACTGTCAGATGCTGAGGTCAGTAAGGTCTTTGATTCTTTCTCCCACTAGTCTCAAAAGCCAGCTAATAAATTTGGTCTGTTTAAAAATACTGGATTTCAGTTTGGGACCAAAACCAACTGCATGGCTCAGTTTTAAGTGTTATGATCCCCTATGATTAAACATTGACTTTATGACATGTTCATTACTAGAGTGTTTTTAGGAACAGAATTGCTAGAAATGTAATAGAAATAGTGTTGTTGTAGCTGTGACATTGCAGAACCAGATTTTCTAGGGAGAGGTAACATTCTGCTTTAGACCTAAATGTCTTTCATGGTTAGAAAATTGGAAGCCCTGGCAAGACCTGTTTTACTGTGTTTCTAGGTGAAAAGCATTGTGACAATAATGTGTAAGATGGTGTGGTTTTGGGTTTTTTGTTCATTTTGGGTTTTTTACAAAGTTCTGACTAGAGAACTACTTGTGGTGCCTCCAAGGGCCATTTTTTCAAGACTTGCAACATAAGTCTAGAGATCTTGGTGGCTAAGAAAAATGTTTTGTTTGTTTTATCATCAAACTGTGTTTTTATAGATTGCTTGAGGTAATTTAACAACGCATACTTTAGCAACATAATTCCTGCCTAGGCTTCACTTAGAGCATGTAAATACTGTTTTTGAACTTGCCTTTAGCTCATTATACATTTTAATGCAAACTTGCAATGGAGAAGGTTTTGTTTTTTCTTAATTAGGTTTATAGAACTTCAGTCAGATTTAAACCTTTCCTAAAATAAATGACATAGCACCCAAGTGATTTAAACCAATGGTTTAGTTCACTGTATAAACGCTGTACTTAGATGAGCTACCCACAGAAATTCCTCCATAAGAAGGAGCAGCTCATGGAGTTGAAGAAATGGAAAAGCTGAGCTTGAGAGGCTTTAATGCATTCCTATTTATAAGTGCTATTTACATTATTATGGAGTCAGCTTTTGCAGTTTGTACAGTGTAATCCACTGCAGTCTGGGAAACTGCAAAGGCAGGATCTGACCTCAAGCCCAAATTCCCGAAGCCTTATCCTTTCTCTGCAGCATGGCCAAAGAAACTTCAGCCCTCTCACCCCCAACCTCCATCCTCTCAGTAGAGCAGAAGATTTTCACTTCCTTTGTCCTTCTCTCTTTGGACAGAACTGCACTTATCCCTACCTACAGCCATCTGCCAAGAAGCTAAATAAGGTGCCAGTTATTGAGATTTCCCAGCACCTTCACTCCCCCACAGCAGCAGCCTGTCTTCCTCTTCTTCCTTTCTGGCAACCATCCTGCTCACGAATCATCCTATTATTCTCTTGTTTCACGAGCAATACTTTCCTTTGTTCCCTTAAATGCAAGGAAGGACATACAACCACTTCAGTCAAATATGGTTCTACCAAGGGAAGCCAAACTTCTGCCACGGGGAAGATGAGGAGGAAGGGAACAGGGATATGACAGATGCCAGCCCGGTAGGAGCGACCACAGCAGCCACTGCTGATAACAAGGGTCACTGCTCACCAGCAGAAGCTGTCACCTCCCATTCTCCTGAGATTAGCTCAGCTGGTCAGAGCATGGTGCTAACAGCACCAAGCTAGTGGGTTCAATCCCTGTATGGGCCATTCACTTAAAAACTGGACTTGATGATCCTTGTGGGTTGCTTCCAACTCAGAATCTTCTGTGATTCTCACACCAGCAACAGCAGTAGTCTGACTGTTTCTGGATAGATGAAAAAGATACAGGAGACAGAAATTACCTATTTGGACAGAAATTGTTGTTGCAACAGTCACCATCCTATGCTTATGAAGGAAAAAGCTTTGGGCTCTACAGAAACATTTTGTAGGCCAGGGCTACCTGTAGAGTGGTATTTGGATTGTCTTTCTTTCTGTATTACTTGCCCTAGAGAGCCGTATGAGTTGTTTGGCCTCACTTTCTGTCTTGATTAATATCCAAATAAAACATATCTGTATAGACAGAGATGTCTGAGTTAGTGACAGCCACTCCCTGGCTCCATGGCCAGGCATTTCAGAAGGGATGGCTTTGCAGGAAGGCTGACAGGAGCACAAGAACGACCTGGTGCTCGGTAAAGAAGTGGTCAGATACTGAATACCTTAGGGAAGGAATAATTTCTTTGGTTTTCCCCTTAAAAAACCATTCTGTTAGCAGATAGCAGAAGCTCTTGTCCCACTTACATGGGTGTATGGTAAGCCTCAGGGTGTCAAAGAATGGGATACATTCATAGAAGGAGTGCGTCATGCTCTCAGTCCTGCATTTTATCAAGCGTCCACCAAAATCATTCTGCCTGCACAGCTATGTGTGTTTCACTGAATTTTTACTGATTGGAATTATTATGATGCTAGCTATTTTCTGTGGCAGAACTGGAAGAGAGATGTGTGTGTCCTGACTCTCAGCTGCAGCTGCCAAAATCTCTTCCTTTTGTTAAGTGTTGAAGTGATCCAGGATGGTTTGCTCTGATGAACACCGTCCACTTGACACCATGAATTATCATTATCCATAGAAGCAAGAGATTGTATTGATCAAACATGGCTTCTGTGCCTCAAGTTGTAAAATCTGATTTATCACCTCGCCCTTGACAATATCTTACTTAAAATCCCTTGCCAGTCTGACATTTAATATCCTTTAAATGAAAGAGCATTTAACCTGAAGAAGATGCATTGAAACACGAATTTACAAAAGAGACCAAACTAGAAATTGCAAGACGTGGGCTTGCTCACTGATTTCTTACCAGTGTCTAGAGAAGTCAGTCCTAAATGGTCTCCACATGTAAATATTTCTGCCTCTTTTTTTCCTGTTTGGGAAAACAGCTACATAGGAGCTCACAGGGCATGCTAAGGGACTGATTAATTTCTCATCCATATTATTTTTTTGAAGGAATGATTTTGGGGCAACCCAGCTTCTGGGTGAGAAGTCATGAGCATGTTTTCTTCCTTCAGTAATATATGCTCTCAGCTTCTTGTTCTATCAATTATCACATCAGTTCTGGGACATGAAGCAGAAAGGACTTTCCCAAGAGGGTTTTATTCAATGCATCTGTGTTCATGCCAAGACTGTCCAGGATTTTGTGATAACATTTATTCTAGTCTTTTTTCTGGGGCTCCTATATCTGTGAGGCCTTTCAAAATATCAGAAGGATTGATCTGGGAGGAGTCTGATTCCAATTTCATAGCAGCCTAAACACATTTGCTATAAAACATTCTCTGCATTAGTGATTTCATCAGGATCATGCCCCAAACCAGAAAAAAGAGCTTCACTTTTAGAGAGTGAAAAAGTGAATTCTACTAAGGGCAACACCCAATACCAGTTTTATGTGCTTTGGTATTTCATGGCTCCTAAAATACATCTGCTTCTGTTTTTGTGGGACAGACCTTTCTTTTTAGCTTGAACCAACTTCAAACCAACCAAAATAAGTTGCAAAGAAGAACAATTAGTTTGAGATCCTCTCCCCAAGTGATAATAAAATATTTTGGAGTTTGCTTAGCACTTTAAGCACATTCATTTCTTCGTCTCCGTAACTGTGCCCAAGCAGGACAGCAGTCATGCCACCCAAAGGGCAGCAAGTGTCTCTCACAGTTGTTATAGCCACCCTGTGCTCTTTTAGGGAGTACAGCTGTAGCTGACCCTTCCTAGCCTGTAATATGCAGTTTTTCTACTGCAGCCAACCATCCTGTTAGAAGTACTGAAAATGCTATTTTTAGTTGGGAGGGGTATTTATTTTTCAGTAAAAGACAATTTTTTATAGATAAGTTTCCCCTGTTCTGAAGGCAGGTTTCTTACTTTTTATACAAATTAGTTATCATGCGCAGTCTGTTCTTTCAGACCTTTCTTGAAATGGGTCAGAGGCCTTTGGGGGTCTTTGGTGGTTTTGTTTTCCCCTACAGTCCATGCCTACTTCTTGGCCTCATTCCTGCACTTGTGCTTTTCTCCAGGACCTAGAACAGGGATGTTTGTCTCAGAAAAGTGCTGCCCTACGTCCACATGGCCCTCTTCTCCAGCCATACCTTGTTCTTTCCTACAGCGAGTTATTACTAGCAATCCTTGGTTATTACCAACAACCCTTGTTCATTATTACCAGCAATCCTTGGTTGGCTCCACAGCCATCCAGACATTGGTGTTTGAGACATACACATTAGCCCCTTATCTTTTGGGCTTCTACATTTCTACAACTGAAACTCCTGAAAGAGTCCTGCTGGAACAGACAAGCCTCATTCCAAGCCAGGGCTCCCCTGATGAGGAGAGAGTTTTGAGCTGGATCTGGTCTGCTCTTATTTCCCACAGAAATGCAGGACAGCCTGCAGAGAAGAGCCTGGCTTGGAAAGAGCAAAGATTTTTAGCTTTTGAAGGCTATGTTAAAAGCAATCAGCTCCTCAAAGTGAAATAATTCAGTTATTCAGGTAGTGCTGTTCTCCTGGGTAACAAGCTGAACCAGCTCGTTACCTGGTGGGCAGCACCAATTCACACTGAAACAAGGCACTTCTATTTTTTATTCTAGATTGCACAAAGTAGGGAGCCAGGCTACTCAGAAAAGGCTGCCTCCTCAGTCATCAAAATTTTACACTATTTAAACATTTTAACAAACAAAGGGATCAGCATTCACTGGTTACGTTGCATAACTCTTTCATTAATTAATACTCAAATCCCTGTTTGTTAGTTATACCTCTTGCTAGTCCACATGTGCAGTTCTTCCTTCTGCTTGAGTCTGAAGTCTGTGTTAAATAGATGGCCAGAGTGTCAGTGGTCACACTCTCCCACTGCTGGAATTACCTTTCCCCCAGTAAGTGTTCAGTTCTGATGATTTCACTCCCTGTGGCAATTATCCAGACAGCCCATTCATCTTGGGGTTGTCTTCTCTTTTCCTTAAAAGAAAAGATTAACCAAGGTTACAATGTGCACAGTGCAATTGTTTAATCCTAACTGTCCAGCTATAGCCACTGATTAACATCTAAAAAGAAATTGCAAAGTTTGATTCCAATCTTGAGAGGCTCAAATCTTGAATGGCTTGATATCAGTGACACTGAGATGCAGAGAGCACAGGCCACTTGACATCCTTTACAATCATGTAAGTTGTCTCTTTTCCTCTAAGGTAGATCAAGACTATAAAAAGCTTAAGCAACTTTTTACCAGTTTTGGTTATACACTTTAATTACAAATTACTCCTGATTTCTACAGTTTTGTTTTTAAAGCATCCAAAGCAGTACCTATAAATACTTAACTACGGAATATTTCATAGGCACTTCAGGCTGGCTAGAATGCATTCTTAGGTCACGTATATTTTGTGCTGAGCACTATTTTCAATTCATTTTTGTCATCAAAATGGTGAGTGCTCTCTCTGTGATCATTATCACAATTAAAGCAAAGCAGTCTGTAAGTTAATCTTTCTAAGATAACTTTTCAGATAAGAAACCAAATCAAAGTAAAGGGGGGAAGGGAAAGATAAATAACACACCAAACCACGAGTTGATGCAAAAGGTTTATCGTATTCCCAGGGCTGCAGGTGCCCCAGGGACTGTCTCTCAGCCAGAGCCTCCTGGAGAGAACTCGTGCAGAGCCCCCTTTTAGCTGTGGGGACACCAGGAACAGGTGGTGGCACCAGGGGGGACCCAGCTGGCTGTGATGGGTGACCCCTACTATGACCCCAGCTGCTTCTCCACATGCAGCAACACAACTGACTGCAGCTGCAGGCACTTACCCTAAACACTCATTTCCCCCCTTTTTTTTCCTCCAGAGGACACGGTCCTCTGGTGCTTTTATGTGGAGACGGGGCTATCACAGCTTCTCCCAACTGCTCCAAAAAGCTCCTGGCTGTCACCAGTTCTGCTTCTTCCAGATGCTGCAGAACTGTGCCCCCTCAATCAGGACGTCCATGGCTCCTGACTTATCTCTTCTTAGAGCAGCCTTCTTCCTGCTTTTCCTGACACCTGACATGATGGTACGCCTGCCCTAATAAGACTTTTTAAATTATTGTATTCTTCAGTTAGGGACCCTTTAGTCACCTAGAGTAAGATAAATCTTCATCTTTCAATATCTGAATGATTCTGCCTCAAACATGCTTCAGCAGCCTGGCTCTGGCAGATATTTCTTTTGTTCAAACCCTTTCAGTTAGCAAAAACCCATCCAACAAATAAACACCTAAACCAAAACTCTTTCATGTTACTTAGTATGAATCAAAGCTATATATTATTATTATTATTATTATTATTATTATTATTATTATTATTAGACATGCATTACTCAGATTCATAAAGTATAAAGCACAAACAGAAAAACATTTATTTAATGAGGGAATGAAAGCTGACAGCTCTTTAAGTGCCACAAACATCAACAACCTTAAATTGCTAAACTGAAGGGAAAACACATTTGATGGATGATTCCAGCTAAGAACTTACTTTCACAGAATTTTGACAGCCCTAGAAAACAAGGCATAGTCCCATAGGAGACAGGTCGTCCTTAAAACACACACAATACAAGCCACATAGCTTCTGCTAATGGAAACGAGCCCAGGTGTACCTTCCTGGAAGGTCCAGAAAAAAGTAATTATAATGAGAAAAGGTGAAAGGCAGCTGAAATATGTTATTCTGGAAGGAGGGATGGAATATGAGAGTGACTACGGAACCACGAATGGGATGGGATGATGCATAGGGAATACTGAGTGATTGTCTGTTTCTCCATAGCTCATAAAATGAGACATCCATTAAAAATACCAGGTAAAAAATTTGTGAACTGCATTTGATCCAGAAACGGTGAAGTGCCACTTTTAAGTTTTTCAGGCTTTACTGGTGGGTTTCACTGAGGCAAAACATCACTGCATTTGCAATAACTTTAGAATCATAAAATATCCTGAGTTGGAAGGAACCCATAAGGATCATCAAATCCGTCTCATGGTCCTGCACAGGACAGTCCCAAAATTCATTCCATAGGTCTGAAAACATTGTCCAAATGCTTCTTGGACTCTGTCAGGCTTGATGCCACAATTGCTTCACTGCGAACCCTCTTCCTCTGGGTAAAGAGCCTCTTCCTAATACCCAGCCTAAATCTCCCTGACACAACTTGATGCTCTTGCCTCAGGTCCTGTCACTGCTCACCAGAGAGACCAGTTTTTCCTCAAGTCTGTGATATTGTTCACTCCTGAGACAAATACTGTGCTGGGGAATTCCTGACAAGGAAACCCTTTCATCTACTCTGCAAGAGGCAGAGAATAACAGAAAAATTAAATATGGAAGATATATGAGACAAACGGAGCAAATCCTTGAGTAATTATTGCACCAGAAGCAGGGAATTAACAGATAGCTAAAGTTAATGAAATAAACATGTGGATGTTTAAACATTAAGTCACAGAGAAATTTAAATACTTAGGAAAGGCCAGAAAAAATACCTTCAGAAGTGCCAGGAGTATCAATCCTAGTTTGCTACTTTAAATGCAACTTCATTCCATCTTTAGTTTTCAGCCCATTACTAACTACTACTGTTCAAGAAGCAGGAGACTTCAAATTACAGACAGTGGAAATCTACATGTTCTAAGCATGTTTATATTTTTCTCACAGGGAACAACAAACCCATGAAAATCATTGTCCAAAACAGCAGAGTTCAAACAAGGACTGGACAATCATGTGGATAATGAGAACTAAATGACCTGAGATGGCTATAAGACAACCACTAACGGAAAATGTTATCAAGGAATTTTCCTCATGGGCCTTCTTTTATCTCTCTTTGAAACACATGAAAAGTGCTACTGGCTGAGAAAAAATATTCACCTGGCCCAGTATGACAATTCCTAAGTTCCTAGTAGTCATAAAGATAACACTTTATGAGAGTTTTATCGACCCAATGTGTGGCTTGTTTTTCAAGCCTTCCCTTGATTTTATTGTCCTTGACAATGTAGCTTTTTTTTTTATAAAAGTGAAGTGAAAGATGAGAAATTCCCACATCTGACATGTTCTTCACACTCTTTCAACTTCATAGCTTTGTCTTTTCTGAAGAATGTCAGTATGAGCATCTTTAGGTGGAAGATTTCAATGCATGTTCTGATTTCAGTCACTCAGCAGAGAATACAAAAACTTCTATATGAACATGACTATAATTAATAGAAGGACAACAGGATATTTAAACCTACGGCTCCATTCTTCATATACTATTTCTTTTGCGTCAGCTCCAGAGCATTATTCTTTTCCTTTTCTTTCCTTATTTCTCTCAGTGTAATATACATTTGTGCTCATTTTGAGTATTTAATCCTTATTCTTAATTACTTAGGTTCACTTGTACCTTTTGTAAACTTTGCTTTAATGACAGTAGCAGTGATCAACTACTCCTTCTGCACATGGGCCTTGCAGAGCTATAGTACAACTTTTTCCACTCTGTCCTTTCCACGCACTTCTGCTTGTAGACCCAGTTTCTAAGAATTGGCTTTGTTAGTCATCTGTTTGGTCACTCAGGTTTGAACTCCTTTCATGAGCTCAAATGTGTTCTACAGGGAATCATTAATTGTGCATCAAAGACATCCACAGTTTCTTGCTTCCTTAAACCTTTGTTCCTTATTGGATGTAATTAAATTCCTTGAAAAATAGCAAAGTCAAAGAGAATTAGAAATAGTTCAAAACAGGCAAGTCTTCTCTGATTTTACAGATGCAAACCACCCTGGTGGTTTGCTCAGATAGGAGAAGGAAAGGAGGGACAGCAGTTCACACAGACAACAGATAAAATAAGCAAGGAACAAGAACAGAGTCTGAGAGCATCTATTAGTTGGCATATAATTGGCATCTATTATTTTTTTAAACTCAGTACAAGGTGGTTAATTCTGGAAATGTTTATAGTTTATAATTTATCATTATCATCAAATTTTTTATATCATATATACATTGGAACACCACAGCCTGAATTCAACTTCTGATGTATCCCTGCCTCCCAGCAGAGAGATAAGCAGAGAGTATTTCTGCTCCTTCATAAGTAGACTGGGAGTCAACACAGGGTGATGCCAATATGAACTTAGAAGTCAGACCGAGGGCAGACACTGCCATATGTTATAAACCAACGTTACGCCATAGCTGGCAGAATTGTCAGAAATGTAATTGCTAAAACTTATTAATGAATAACTGCTGGGTTATACCCATTTCTGATGCAGATGCTGTTTGCAGTGGAAGATAGCCAGGGACTGAAAAACAAAATTCAGAGGGGACTATAAATATGTCTTCTTTGATGTGCTACACCTGCCCAGCCCTTATAATGAAAAGATTCATTGCAATCTAAAGATTGATTCTTAGGAAAATGTAAATAAGCAGTAAAGGTCTTTAGCTTTCCAATCTCAATGATTTATTGCTAAAACCTCTTCCATTTTTCAGAGTGATTTAATTGTTTTCTTTTTGATATGGACTTGGAAAGATATCTTTAAAAGAAACTTAAAACTTCCAAGAAACTTTCTCTTTCAAATAAAATAAAAAGCAGAAACTACAGTGAATAAATAAAAGGAAGCAAATAAATATTTTAAATGGTGTTGCTCAACACAAGTGATGATTTCCTGGAGATGGGAAAACAGCTTTTGTCTTGCAGGCACGAATTTTGAGTTATCTTTTGACAGTCAGTATTTCTGTTGTGGGCTGGTTTGTGACTGGAGGAATTAATGTCTATGTGAGAGATAAGGAAAATATGATTGCCTTAAATATGCACACATTCAGATCCTGAAGAAGGTCCTTGAATCATCAGTCTGAAGGGTCTGCATGAAGGATACAGTTTGTATCCGATGTTTTGTGCTTCTCTGGATCCAACCTGAGAAGTCACAGCTAAACTTGTGCATGTGCTGTCAGGGGTTTTTGGTATTGATCAGTAAAGAACAGGAAACCACATCACCTTCCCAAGAGGAAAAGGGAACTGGGTAAATCAGATTAAGAATTACATTAGGTTCTGGGCTTTCCTTAGCTGCTAGAAACTCATTTTACTCTAAAGTGGGTTTTCATTCCCAGACCTCATTTGGCTCATATTAGCACAATCTCTGTAATGCAAAATAGTGTGGCTGGGCATTCCCTGTTTTTTTGGGGTTTTATTTGTTTGTTTGTACTGGACATGTATCTGTAGCAATAACATTTTTCCTATATCACTCTTTTCTCCTGGTGATCAGTTTTTTCCTATTAATTGTGGTAATTTTGTTAGCTAGTGCTTCTTCTCTTAATATCTCTATATGCAGCTCTGTCCTAACTGCCTCTAATGTTATTAATTTCATTTCTTGTCTTGATAGGAAAAAATTGATCTTATAAACAACGCAAGCTGTTCCTAAGAACTTAAAGTAATTACACTTGTGTCCATGGATAACAGTCCCACTTAACAAAATGCCTGGACTGTGGATGTTAACAATTGAACAGTGAGCTTCAAGGAGCATAGTGCAAGTAGCACTGGAAATTATATTTTATAAAGAATTATTTTTAAAATTTTAAATGTCCTTTAAAAAACCTTGGGGCCTCTTTTGTGGTTATGATCCTTATTTTTATATTAACTCATAAATAACTGAAAAGAAACATATTTCATTAGATTCTATACAGCAATATCCTTTGCTGATGGTCTGTAAGAGTTGATTTTGCTTAGTAAACACAGTGAGAAATATGCATATTTCATGCTGCCTAATTCACGTGGGTACATATTTAAAACAATAAACTCTGCACACCACCTGCTTCAGGAACACAGAGAAAACATAAAAGAAATCCAACTTTTAGCATCTATCAAGGTAGAAGGCAACTACCACTTTACCTGGCTTTGTAGTTGTTCATGCTAACACCTGACAGGTTTTTAAATTACTTAGTATTTTAGTGGTGGTTGTGGTGGTGTTTCAAACACACAGAATCCTAAATTCAGTTGTGGAATAAATGGATGCAATTCAGTTATTCACCTGCATAGTCTGTAAACTCTGTCTGGAAGTGGGATTGACTCCTTGCCCAAACTCACACACAGAAAGGAAGAATAGAGGGGTGGAAGCAAGGATGAAGTTAGGAAAGTTAAAGCCCAAACCGAATTGAATCTGGCCAGGGATACAAAAGACAACATGAAGGGCTTCTCAAAGTGCATAAATAATAAAAGCACGACTGGTTAAAGGAGTAGAACAACTCACCTGTGAGGAAAGGCTGAGACTGTTTAGCCAGGAGAGAAGCCTCCGGCGGATACCATAATGTATATAAATAACAAATGGGAGGGAGCAAAGAGGGTGGAGCCAGGCTCTTGGTACTGCCCAGTGACAGTCCCAGTCACTGTAAGGGTGACTGAGGCAGAATTCTGATCTCACTGAAATCAGCAGAGCCTTGGTTTATGTTCAGTGGGATTAAAATTTGGCCCTTAAAAATTGTGATTTAAAGCCCCTTTAAGTCAATGGGCAGACTCCTATTGACTTCTATAGATCCATAACAAATCTGTAGACAAACAGCTGTGCTTAATCCTCAAATAATTTAATCAGAGAAAAATGGGAACTTGACTAGGTGACCTGAAAGAAAAAGTCTCCCTCAAGTAAAAGCAGCTTTCATAATTTCTCTAGCTCCTTGTACTTGAGAATTTTATGGGGACAAAAATCTCTCACCCTGACATACTACAGATGGGCATAAAGATGTGGATTAGAATGAAGTTACATTTGTGCACTTCTGTAAAGCAGGCTCTGCATGAGAAATGGTTTCAGTGTAGTGATTTAGGTGCAATCCCTTTTTAATTGTACAGCCTTTTAATTACATCTGTGCTACACCTTGGGGAAATGCACTGGGGACTGATAAAGAATCCTGTTTCCAAAGTCAGATGAGGATAAAAAAAAAAAGTGGTTTGCATCAAGTGAAGAGCTCTGCAGATGCAATTAATTGGTAGATAAGAAATCCACAGCTGTTTTTCTCCTTAAGCTAAATAATAGTAAGTTTTTAAAAATTTCTTTTTTGTGTGAATCATCTGTATCCTTTATAAATCTCATGACCACCTCAGTACCCACAAATATTTATTCTCGGCTTTGATTATTTGTGCTTGATGTCAATGATGTTGAAATATTTTTTCTCATTATTACATCAATAAAATGTTTCAGAGATACAGATAAAGGCCATTTTCTTATGTGTTTGGAGGTCCTTGTGTTTCCAGGAGCAGATTTAGCAGAATCTATTGTTAGTTCCCATATTTCAAGTTATCTCAGTTTGTAACTAATGATTTTTACAAATTGTACCAGACTCCAAGGTGGAGTTTTTCTTTTTTCCCACATACAAACTGGTCTGTTTCTGCTGTGGATTTTTTGTTGTATGTTTTGGGGTGGCTTTTTTTCCTCAGAACTTTAAATAGATTATCTTCAAACCATCCTTTCAGACTGATGCCAAGTTTCATCTATATTCTGTTTCATTGCAAGAGATAAATGGAGGTCTCTGTTCCTGTTTGGTTGCCTCTGATCCACCTCTTCTGTACCTGGTATGGATGCACACAGTGTTGGCTTTTATCTTGGAGTCGGTTTCTGCTTCTTGTTGGCACCTTTCAGAATCATTCCTTTCAAAGTTTAATGCTGTGGGGAAAGTGCTTTTTTCTTTCTTCCTGTTTGCTTTTACAACATGTAAATATTTGGGGATGGATGGTGTACTTCCAGTTCTGTATCAGATCAGAAGCAATGGACTGGACTCTAATTTAGGACAAAGTTAACTGAAAATTTTTATTTCTTTGAAATACATTTGTATTTAATGTTAGATGTGGAAAGAGATCTGTAATACACCTGAAAAAAAACCCCAGGGGAGACTGTGGAAGTAAAGTAGCTGAGGGAGATTTTGCAATGCCTGTTATCTGAAGTTCATCTCTCAAACTGAAGCTGTTTCTCCTACTTTTAAATGACTGTGGAAATTGGGAAGGACCACAGGAGCCATAAGAAAGATTTACGGATCATTTACAAAATCTCCCCAGTACTTGTTTCAATTTTCTTCCCTTTCAGAAGCTTTACTTTTCATACTATCTCACAAAGTAGGTTGGAAACCTGAGGTCAGACAGGAATCATAAAGCTATTTTCAATAGACCACACTGTGATGTCCCTTGAGCAACACAAAATCTTCCTCTGGCTCTGCCAGTGCCTCAGGAGCTATTAGAGTGGTTGGGAAGAGTCAAGTGGCCTTAATTTGCCTCATGAGTTTTCTGGCTTAAGTATTTTGTCACATTCCACTAGCATTTCACCAATGACATTTCCCTGGAACAGATGAATGAAAGATCGGGTGAATGTTTCAGCTTAATATTTGCTTGGTGAGCATCAAACGACATTTCAGAGACTGTTATTAATATTGCCAGGAGATAGTTTCGCTCAGAATATCACTCCCAAGGGTCTGTGCTTTTGTCCTCAGATGAACAAAAGGAAAGCATCATTGAAAAGCTGACCTTGTGCATTGGTGCCTGAGCACACCACATCAAAAGAGCCTGGGTTTGAAGGAGAATGAGAGTACTTGCTAATAGTTTGTAGTTAGTTATTATTAGTTCCTAACATGGGACTGCAATGTCTCGCTGGCCCTGTTTGCAGCATCCTTCTCAGCCTTTAGCAGTGCTTGAGGTGGGAGGAAGCCCTACATCCCAGCTACTCATATTAACAAACTTTCCATTAGGCAAGCATAGAACATGCACATGCCAAAGTCATTCTGCAGTGTCTAATGGATAATGATTTTCCCTTGTTTGATTTTTGTTTATTCATCTATCTCTCACATTCATTATTGGCACACATGATGACAAAGAGTTTCTTCCACGAGGAATTAAAATTCTTCTCTTTAATATGAATTTGAAGATCAGAGATTCATAGAATATCCTGAGTTGGAAGGGACCCACGAAGATCATTGAGTCCAACTCCTAGCCCTGTATGGGACGACCTCAAGTATCACACCCTGTGCCTGAGAGCATTGTCCAAACACTTCTTGAACTCTCTCAGCCTTGGTGCTGTGACCCCTTCCCTGGGGACTCTATTCCAGTGCCCAGCCACCCTCTGGGTGAAGAATCTTTTCCTGATATCCAGGCCAAACTTCCCCTGACATAATGTCAGGCCATTCCCTCCAGTCCTGTCACTGGTCACCAGAGAGAAGAGATCAGTGCCTGACCCTCCACTTCCCTTCATGAGGAGCAGACCACAACGAGGTCTCCCCTCAGTCTCCTCTGCTCCAGGCCAAACAAACCAACTAAGCCACTCATCATATGGCTTCTCTTTTAGACCCTTCACCATCTTTGTAGCTCTCCTTTGGATGAACTCTCTAATGGCTTTCTAGCCTTCTTCTGTTGAGATGTTCAAAACTGCACACAGGGCTGGAGGCGAGGCTGCACCAGTGCAGAGCAGAAAGGGACAATCAGGTGCTTTGACCAGCTGGCATCCCTGGTGCCTGAGGCACTCCACAACACGGCTGGATTTTAATTTTAAAAACCATCCAAATAGAATATTCGATGGTAAGGAATGTTGGTTTCATTTTTAACGATTTTATTTATTTAAACTAAACTCCCTTAGAGGCTTTCACGGGAAGTTTTGCACAGCTGGCAGCAGGCTTTGCCGAAGAGCCCTGTGGCGGGGTGTCGGGGCAGGGGCGGTGCCCCGGGTGTCCCCCGGCTCCATCGCGGTGCCCGGGAGCGGCCGGGAGCGCCCCGGTCCCGAGGGGCGCCGGTGCCACCTCGCGGCGGCGGGAGCGGCGGCAGCTCCGGCGTTCCGCCCGGGAATGCCGGGGGAAACGGTGCTCCCTCACCTGCTGCCAGCCCGCCTGACCGAGAGCCTTTTCTCCGCCAGCTGCGCTCACTGCTCTCTATGCACGCAGATGATGCCCCATCCTGGAAGTGTTCAAGGCCAGGCTGGATGGGGCTCTGAGCTCTCTTGGAAAGGTGTCCCTGTCCATGGCAGGCGGGTTGGATTAGGTGATCTTTAAGGTCCTCCCAAACCCAAACCATTCTATGATTCTATGATCTGAAGCTCGTAGCTGTGTTTATTTTTTATTTCCAGGGTGCTAATTGCTGCTGTTTGTCCCATTAGGGAACCTAGAGGGTCAATCGAGCAGTATTCCACTTCTGGATGCTGTACATAAGGGCACAAAGCCCGCCAGCCTATGTCTCTCCCAGTCTGAAATCATCTGCCAGCCAGGCTGAAAATGGCCACACAAATGTACGTGGTGATGTGACTTTAGGCAAAGCAGCTTTAGGATGCTAAGTGGTGTGATATGGAGCTGTAGAACACAGGCTGTCCACTCTGCTTTTACTCAACACTTTTGAGAGACTGCTAGGCTTCCTCCTGCTCTGGGATTAAACAAAGAAAGAAGAATAACAACAAAAAAAGAGTGAAGAAGTATTATTATTGTGTAGAGGAGAGACTGTAGCAAAGACCTATTAGAGTTTGCCCAGAATCACGAGGGAGATCTGTTCTAACAGCAGGAATTGAACAACTGTGTATCAGTTGAATTTAGTGCAGTAAACACAGCAGTGTTTGTCCTTTACTGACGTAAGTCCTTTGGACTTGAGTCTGCTCTGGGTTAGAAAAGTGGAGTTAAGAACAGGACTTGCTCAATAGCCACTTATTACAGCCATTCTTCACTTCCCTGAGAATTATCAGCATTCAGCCTTTCGGGGATATTCTTAAAGAGGTGACTGAAGAGCAAACATATCATCACCTGTGCTGTTGTATGACTAACCCTTAGCACAACAGAGGTAAACAAATGTTTGATCTGCCATATGTGACAAAATACTTCAGGATCACTGACTGATAGCTTTTCTTTGGGAAGAGAAGGACTGTAGGAACAAATGTCTCAAGAGAGAAATTCTGTTCTTGCTGCATCTGTCTGAAAAGTCTTTTGTATGTGATTAACCATTTCCAAATTGTATAAAGCATGGACGCCCTTAGTTTGCAACAAGTATCCTTCTTAGTTTTAGTAAAATTCGCTTCTGAGTTCTTACTCTTTGAATTTAAAACTTATGTTAACACCGAAGTCACATCCAGATAGATTCAAGCCTTGACACTGCTGGAAGTCCAGAGTCAATGAAGAATGTTACTTTTCAATTAATCATGAGATTTGCACACAAAACTTTAAATCCAGACATACTATGTTTTTTAGAATAACAAAGCTAAAGAAAATAAATTACTGTGTGGACTGTTTTACTGAAGAGCATGTGGGAAGTAATCTGTTAGTGTCAAGACAAAATTAGACAAGATTTTTTAACACTGAGGAAATTGGGATATATTAAGTACTTTGAATAAAGTTAAGATGACAGCAAAAGCCATAATAATTTCACTGTCAGTTAAAGGTGCAATTGCCAGAAAATTGAAAAATGTAGGGAAATTCTCTACAGTGCTTGAAGAATCAATGTTGGCCATATGTGGCAGTACAAAGCTGCTGTGGAGCAGATAGAACTGACTGATCTTTTCAGTGCAGGCTCTGATGCGTGAAAGTCATTCCGAAGTATAATTGAAGTTGGGAGAAGCCAGTTTCTGATAGAAAATATTTGTTTTAACTGTTTTGTAGGAAATGAATGAAATCTTTCATTTTCTGCATGCAAAACACTCAGACGTTCATAGATAAAGGTGGTCTATTAAAATTATCACCTTCTTAAATTTTGGGGAAAGCAACTATTCAACCAAGGTAATATTTCAAGCTGTAAATATTATTTCCTTTTTCTTTTTTTTACTCAGGAAGCAAGCAACGAGTTCTCTTATAAATATATTGAAGAAGGAAATTCTAACATGACCTCTGTCATCACGTCTTTCAAAAAAGGTGCTTAAAATTGACTTGAACATGAGTGCACTATGGCTGGTGTTCAAATCACTTATTGCAAGGTCAATGCTGCTTTGCTGCTGCCTCATTCTGTGCACTCAGAGTACAAGATCTTCTGATCAGGGGTCTCCCTTTATGATGCATGTGGATAATCTTGCTGGCTGGACACATAAACAGAGTGTTCAGCTGCTGCAGTAGCACTAGCAGTAAAGCATTTTTGTTGTGACCTCCTAAAGTCCCTTTGCAATGCCACCTGTGCCATTCATTAATTTTGAAGCATAATCTTGATTCCACCAAACTTCTATGGAACTGCACAACAGGAAGGTATGTTTTCCTTAAACTGAAATCCTGACTGGGATTCAGCGACTGAATTTTGTTTGTCTGGCAGAAAGACATCATCAAGGACCCCAATTTCCTCTTCTATAAACAGGGACAATGCTATTGATCCTGGGTGGTATCTGCTCTGAGATCTGCAGTTGCAAGTGTTGAGCATATATCATCGTGGTATCATTTTTAAGGAATCAGACCTTACCAGGGCTGTTTTCATACTCTCATTCATCATTCTCAAGACAACCGATTTGCACTCCCAGTCTATGCACCAGCACAGATTTGTTTTGTTCTGCTCTGTAATTGATATATACTGCTGAACTTGAAGGTGGGGATATAGAAGTAAAGTTACTTTCAATAAGCTTATGACAGGAATAGAATTGTAGGACACACAGTTATGTAGAGATCCTTTACAATTTTTTCAGTGTAGGGATCAATTTTTGTTATAAAAGCATATCTCTGTCTTTGCAAATGTTTGTTTTGTGGAGTATTATAGAGAAAAAATTTAAGCTAACCATTTCAGAGTACATAAGTGACTGGTTTACAAGGATAAATTACTATTTTGCTATATTATAAATTAAACTTTTCCCTAATATTAAAGTTTATGAATTCTGTGATATTATGATATCTTTGACAGCAATAAAAGGTGAAAACACTTAAATTTGAGACAGCTTTAAAGAATACAGAGATTTAAAAACCATAGTGTTACAATGCACAATCTGGGCTCTACTGAAACCTGCCTTTTATCAGGAAATACAGCTGTTAATAAAATGTTGCCTTATCTATTCAGTAATTGTAGAAATGGAAAAAAAATTATGAATTAATTTTGAAGGGTTATCTGAGGATTCAAATAAAATAATCAGTGAGCAAAAACTAGTGACAAGATAACAGTTACAGCCTTACCCTGTTTTGAACTGCTGAATGACACTGAACAGGCTCTTAATAGCACTTCTGTGCTTGGAGCTATATGGTGCATTCAAGGAAGATGACCAGGACAAATTCAAATTCAAGAAAAGAGTACACACGTGCTTGTTTACTTAGATATTAATTGCTAAAGAGATTGTTATTTATATAAACATGTTTATATTTTTCAAAATATAGATGTATTTATAGAAATACATACACAGATCATCAGAATGCGCAATATAACTTTCATGCCTTAAGGACAAATTAAGGGCAGGTAATGCTGTTTTCAGTTCTTACACATTGGATTTCCCTGAAGAGTTTTGTTATCTACATATTCAGGTCAGCCTTGCCTATTGGTATTTTATCTGGTGATTCCTCATGAAGTGAGGACCTGCAGGCCCAGCTATTCTTATGTTTCCTCCTGCTGCCAGTAACTGCTATTTCAGCTACAGCTCTGAATTTCTGCAGTAATTAACTCATAACAGCAAACACATGAGAAGCCATTGAACCTATGTTTTACTGTTACAAATATCCTTTGCTTTTTGGCTGCAAAGGCTTTCACAAATACAATTCCCTATCACGGTCCATTTTCTGTTTCATTAAATCTCCTTGCAGCGATTTGCACTACCTTTGTTGTTAGCTTTGTGTTGATACCAACCAGGCTGTTTCTAAGCTTTGTAGTGAGTATTTAAGAAGTTAAACAGTTTAAAGTTACAGTTTCAAAGTTGCTATTCCAGGTTTACTAGTTCCATCATGCTCTGACATTGTCCTCAGAGGAACCAAGAGCAGTTTATGATACAACATGGAAGTGCCTGCTCAGATTTAAGGTGCCTGCTTTTCTTAGCTGACTTCTGCTGCTAATCCATAAATTTGCCGTGTTGATCATGTTTTATCTGTGAGCCCCAAAGAAAGGTCTGGGGACACCTAGGAACACTTAAGTGATCTTCAGTCCTAATCATTTGGAAAATGAAGTCACTGCTGAGACACTTGGCTCCTACATCCTCACTTATCAGCAGATAACTGTTGAGGTGTATGTACCACAAGGCTTCTGCCTTGTCATGAAAGGTGGCATAAGCTCACATTGTGAGCAATGGAAAATAGCAGAACTCACTGTGTGATTCTGTCCTCTGACTGTCACTCAAAAAACCCTGTATGTGTCCCAGAGATGTCCCATAGCTCCTGTGCTGAATCTGCCAGGTAGACATGTTAAGGTATTTTATCTTGTTAGGTGTTTCAGGGGATGTTAGATCCCTCTGCTTGGGCAACTGAATCAAGTTACTAATGTCAGACAGATCTTGCATTTCCTTGCACTTGCAAATGTACCTTTCCAAGACATATTGATTTTTGCACCTAGCTCTGAGTATTCAGAGTACAAATAGTCTTTCCATGATGTAATCTGACCTTTACCTATGTTCCACATGACCAAGTTTTCTTTTCACATACTTAACTATACCTTCAGCTAGTACAGATAGCTGTGCAGCTTTTAAACCTATAATTACAAAGAAACATTCCTGATGTTTAAAGTAATAATTCAGTCACAGTGCGTAACTACTCTTGAGCAAATCCCACCAGGAAATGTTCTCTAAAGTAGCTGTTAGTGTTGCAAACACTTCTGTGTTGAATACAGAGGCTTCTCACTCTATAAAACACATGTACTATACTCCTTCATGGATAATTTCTTTCCTTCTCTGCAGCCTTTTGGAAAATGGGTTTGCATCTTGCAGATCTGACAGTCCAATGAGATGCTGGGACATTGCCAGTGTCTGCCAGTTTCCCCTGCAGGCCATGTGCTCCTTCTCACCTCCCACCTATCCTCAGACTCTTGGAGTTTTATTTTTGTTTTGCCTTTGATACTTAAGTGGACCCCTGTTTTCAAAAACTCAGCCACAAGTTTTCTCTTCTAAGTGCGTAATCTTCTCTGACTACATTCTGGAAAATAACAGGATTGCTTTTCTTTTAGGATTGAGTTGGGATGTTGTATCTTAGGTCTCCGAGCATCGTCATCATCTGTTCTCAAATTAGGGATTCCACAAAACCTTCAAAATTGCATGTCTGGCTTAGTAGCCTCAGAGGTGGTATAAATGCTTCAAAAATTTCTCCCAGTTTTGATCTGTTATGAAACTGATATAGTTCTTTATTTTCTCTGGAAGTACAATATAATTTCAAATCTCTTTAGAACAGTTAGATAACAGTTCCTTCTTCTTTCTGTAAGTGCAGGCTGCTAAACAAATGCAGCACTTCAGACACAGCAAAATGGGGAAAACAGAAAACTTTTGCTCATGTTAGTTTTCAGTAGTTCTGCATCCTATCTTGAAAAAACACACATTTTTCTCTTTGTGTATATATCACTTTCCTGGACAATTTAATATGCAAAGCAATAACACTACAGACTCGTCTAATAGCAAAGGGATACTGCCCTATTTTGCCATCTTTTTCTTCTCTTCAAGAACTTGTCTTCATATCTTATATCTACTTCTAATCCCACTGACTGCTCAGGGTTTCTGTGTGGATTTTATATGCTTGAATGTAACAGCAAAGAAGTAAATGAAAAATTGTATGAAAAAGCTTGAGAGGAAGACAGAGAGAAGTGCTTATCATAAAGCTGACTTTTCAGTTTAAAAGCTGTCAAAGCAGAATGTTCCAGTGTTGGATTTCAGCTTTAGCAGCAAAAGTCCAAATAATTTTAAAAACAACTGTTCACGGAACTAGCATGTGTTTGAAGATATACACTGGGTAATTGCTTTGGGGGTAGAGCTCAAGGGAATGGGAAGATTATTGGATGACTTTCTATGATGCTTTTACTTTCCTTTTATATGTGTGTGTATATATATATATCTCCTTATTTTTGTTTGTGTGCATGAACGTGGATGGCTAAATGAGAAATCTTATAGATATGTTTGCATACAAATGCTAACATGCATATACATATATATGCATATAGAGAAGAAAGTTAATTTGTCTGTGTATCTGTTACTGACCAAAGCAGACTTCTCTGAGAAACCTTAATCTACACACAATGATATACAGAATTAAATAGCATGACAGTAACACACTCTGTATTTGATTTATTGCACAGCAGATAAATGCCTATGCATAAGTTTGCTAATGTAGTAAGTAAACTATAATGAAAGAAGAGATCCAGAAATTAAGGAAAAAAAGGCAGAAAATATTTATTTGGTCCAAATGTCTTTATCTGGAACATTTTAGGAAAAAAAATTCTTCCGCAATCATCTTCTCTATCTCAGTCTTTCCCGTTGCATAAGAACACTTGACAGCTCTTTGTTCCTGAATTCTGCAGGAAATGTATGAATTTTTAAAACAAACCCACACCCCTTTCTATTCATTACATCTTTCCCACTGTGTCTTTTTCTGTTTAAAAATATCACATCTTGGTGTTTTCTGTCTACATAAGCATAGGGATATACGGGATATATATTTTATTTTACAGAAAATATGGCGCTTTTTTTTGCCCTAGCAATGATTGTCTGCATGCTCAATGTGGTGACACTCACAAGAGGGATAAATATGGGACATTTGCCCTTTTAGAGCCTCCTTAGGATCTTTTTCATAAAAATGGATTATCCGTTTGCCATTTTCTTTTCTCATTATAACCTTTGTCATGTGTGTGGGCTCCCAGGGCTCTAATGTCTCTTTCTTCATGAATTAAAGGGGGAATTCTCCTTTTCTTTGACCTTTTCAGTATTCTGCACTTCAGTGGGGTGGCATTTCCGCTCCTTAAAGATTACAACCTGTGCTGACTAATCAGCCAATCAAATGCCAATTACGAATGTAAAATCAATTACTGTTGCTGTTAAAGCCAAACCTCATCTGACATATTTTGGCCTCCTCTGCCATCATCCACTGAGAGGGTTAAAGCTCTAATGAGAGGGCTATACATGGAAACAGGCCAGATCCTTTCACACATACTGCAACACCTTTTACTTGACTAACACAAAGAGGAATTGAACTTCTGTAATGGGGAATTCAGGGGTTAAATTCAGTATTGCCCTGAGTCCCGTTGTTTGTGTGACTTTCAGCAAGACATTACATGCAATTCCGCACCCTCCCCAAAGAAAATGTTTAAAACCATCATGGTTGAATTAATGTTGTCCTGTTTCCTGGAAGAGGGTGCTGAAGCTCAGCACTTGATCTGCACAGGGCTTGCCTCTGAACCCTTTCAGATGATTTCCCATCAGAGATCTTTGTTTACCACAGTGTTGGCTACTTTCAGAAGTGGGCACAGTGTCTGGAATTTTGAATATACTCTTGAGTCTCATATTTCCTAATAATCAACTGTTGGCAGATTCCTTCTCAACAGGCAAGAAAATTAAATCATCTTAGAGGCTTATAGGCCTTCCAAACAGCAAACAAGGAGATAAGGGTGTCTCACCTGGGCAGCCTTTATAAATGCCTGTTATCTTTGTTGATCTGAGAGAAATTTAAGTGCGTGAAGAAGACTCTTTGAATTAGTCTTCCAGATAACCCTCTAGGCTTCACAATGTAATGTATCTTCTGTTTCTCTGGTTGTTGGACTGCTGGAAGTGTAGTCTAATTTTCCAGCTTTCCTCTGTGGGCATCCAGGAAAGAGCATATGAGAGGAAGAGAGAATCGCACTTCTAATAAACTGGTTCTGAAGTTGGCTCCTATTGCAGGAATTATTGTGCTGCTTTAAAATCCTGTTGGAATGGAGGTGATGATGGTGAAGACATTTCAGGGGAGGATGAGGATTTTGCTAACTAAATATTCCTGTCAGTTGTTTTAGACTTGCTATTCTGTTGACCTGTAACAATCTTTATTTTTTACATATGATCCTCCCTTATATCTAAAATGGTTCTGGAAAGTCTTTACAGGAAGATGAAGTGTTACTTCATTGTGCTGATTTCCTGATTCTTGTGTTATAAGCCCCAACAGCAGTTAGAAAACTTTTCTTTAAGTCATCGATAATAACAATTTAAAAGATATGAGTTGAACTGTTTCCTGCAAATCCCATTGGAGACCCACAAGCAGTTGCAATCAGAATTCCTGGATGCCATAGAATGGATCTTGTGGTCAAAAGACTGAGTTTTTCTTTGTATTGTTTCCCTGTTTCCTCACTTCCAAAGGAAGAGGTAATCAATTATCCCAGGATGTTACTATCATTCCTCATATGTAGCAAATACTCTCTCATAAATTAGATAGTATTTTGAGACAAAAGGCAAGATTCATTTCAACTATCTTGAAAAACCTAGAAGTTAGGGAGTTACTTCTAGGGTGAAATTCAGATTGTTAAATTTAGTTGTCTGAAGCCATCACCTGAATCTCAATCTGAACCACATGTCTGTTTTAGATCAGAGAAATCCCACCACAGGTTTGTGGTCTAAACCTTTGATATAATTTCCCCGTAAATAAATTGCTTAAATGAGACACCTAGCTTTTAGATGAGACACCTCAGTTTTACAGATCATGTATGTCTCACCCCAAAAGCCAAATGCATTTTGGGAGGATGTTTTCTCCCAACAAATATAACTTATGGCAAACATCCTGCAAAACTTACACACAATGAAAATTCCTTCAGAATGTCCAAGTGTGATCCAAAGCCCTTTACAATCAGTGGGAGAATTGGTGATCCGTTCTGGAAAGGAAGCTGTTTAAGAAGGAAACAAACTTTGCTGTCAGAATCCCCCTCTCCAGTAAAAAGAGAAGTCTCAAGGGAATGATCATGCAACAAGATCTATTTTTTCTGTCTCTGGAATGGAGGAGTGGCTGTCACACACTGGTATATTTTAGCAACCAGAGCACATATTTTAGCTGGTTAAGCAGAACAAGCATTGCTGACGTTCAGACAACTCTCCCTTAGGGCTGTTATGGACAGTTCATCTATCTATTGAAAAAATATTTTCCCTCCACAGCAGATTTTAGTAACCTGGAGTGAAGTCTGCATTGCACAGGGGATGAGAACCCAACATTTGCATCATTCAGAGCCATTGCATCATTCAGTGTCATTGCATCATTCAGTGTCATTGAGGTTTCCAAAATCTAAGCAGATTCCTTGAGAAAGGACAATTCTACACTTCAGTATGCAAGGTCATTAACATGTTTATGTTTGTATAATTTGAGTGGTCTGTAACATCATAGAGTTTTGAAATCTCATGTCTCTGTTAAAAATAAACATATGATCTCTCCTCTCTGGTGGGCAGTGACAGGACCTGAGTGAACAGCACGAAGTTGTGTCAGGGGAGGTTTAGGCTGGACATTAGAAAAAGCTTCTTTCACTCAGAGGCTCTTTGAGCACTGGAACAGGCTCCCCAGGACAGTGGTCAGAGCACCAAGGCTTTCAGAGCTCCAGAAGTGTTTGGACAGTGCTCTCAGGCACAGGGTGTGACTCTTGGGGATGGTGCTGTGCAGGGCCAGGAGCTGGACTCGATGATCTCAGATCAGACATGCCAACATGTAGCTGAAGCAGCTGCTGTGTCTTTGCTCCCTCTCTCCACACAGTTGTCACACAGCCTTAGCTCCCAGAATTCATTTTTGGAGCCCAGGAAAGCACCAACCCCCCTGCCATGGGCAGGGCCACCTTTCACTAGACCAGGCTCATCAGAGCTCCATCCAGCCTGGCCTTGAACACTTCCAAGGATGGGACATCCACTTCTCTGGACAACCTGTTTCAGGGCCTCCTCACCTTCACAGTAAATAATTTCCTTATAATATCCCATCTAAACCTACTCTCTTTTAGTTTGAATCCAATCCCCCTTGTCATGTCACTAAAGGCTCATGTAAATAGTCCCTCTTCACCTTTCTTGTAGGCTCCCTTCAGGTACTGGGAGGTTAAGTCACCCCAAAGCCTTTTCTTTTCCAGGCTGAACAATTCCAATTCTTTCAGCCCTTCCTCATAGGAGAGGTCCCCCATCCCTCTAATCATCTCGGTGGCTTCCTCTGGACTTGCTACTACAGGTTGATGTCACTTGGGCTTAAGATGGAAGACATGCAAGCTAAAAATGTATCTATGCCTAAAAAGAAGATATTTTGGAATCTAGAGTCCCTTCCTAGCCAGTGGAATAAAATAAGTAACTTCAGAAAGCAAATCTTCCCACTTTCCTTCAGTAATTTTATTAGGATGAGATTGATCACTGTCAGGGGGTGCATGTTTTATCACAAGATACACTGACACTGCTAAAATTTGATGCAGCTCGGGCTTTGACAAGTAGCTAAAAGCATCTTAGATCCA
>VWZT01016564.1:3541-14377 GCA_013397055.1 Pachycephala philippinensis | reverse complement strand
TTTCTAAATACTCACACACAACAAGGTATCACATAAACAAGGAAGGTGCTCACCACAGTGTCTATCACCCAGAGCAGTGCACAGACATTGCCTATTACAGCAACAGGTAAACAATACCCTATAAAGTCACAAACTCCAATCAGCACCTCTCACAGGCCCAGCTTTGTCCACAAGTTGCAATCCTCTCTCTGTCCATCCCCAGTGACCCAGACCCAGTCTCAGGGCCACCTCTGGGCCCAGGAAAGAGGCTCTCTCTCCGGCCTACCTTATCCCTCTATCACTGCACAGTGTAACCCAACAGTAAGGGATGGTTTGTGTCTGCTCACACCAAAGCAAGGTGCTGACACTCCACCAAGGTGCTGCCCGAGCACCTGAGTTTCACCACCAGCTGGAGTATTCTGACCAAAATGTGTTTGCACAAATGACACCGACCACAGAATGACAGTGCATCAGAGGATGGAGGGATTTTCAAAAAAACTGTGACCAGTTCATTCATGTCCTTAGTATCTACTTCAAATTGAAGGAAACAAATGGAATAGTTTTCCTTTTGGAGGTTTCCCGTTTGGGGTTTGTGTGTGTTTTTGTTTTGGTTTTACTTATCTGTCTGGATGTATTAGCAGCTTTTGGGTGTAGCTGTTGACCTTTGGCCATTAGAATTTTCCTAAAATACATTTTAATAACTGTCTCCCCCCGCTCTCCATGTCCAGGTGCACACACTGACCCTCCAAAGCTGATCCCAGGCTCTCCTCCCCTGCCCCACACGAGGGGAAGAGGAGTTTGGCTGCCAACAGCAGCCTGGTGGAGGCTCCTCACCCCCACACGATCCCAAACCAGGGATGCCAGGAACACCTGCATCAGCTCAGGACCACGGGGGTCTGTGGGAAGGAGCTGGAGAGCTGCTCCCAGTCCCAGCTCAGCTCTGGGCACAGCCCCACCTGGACACCAACACCTGCAGCAGAGGGGAGTGGGGGATCCCATCCCACAGCCTCACTGAGCCCCTTTTCTCCCAGGAAAAGGCTGGGAGATGGCAGGATGAAAGCAATCCCTTCCCACGATGCCTTAGGTTTTAGCTTTTATATTTTTCAAATGCTGCATTCCCAGTGTGTAACTCTGCAGTGTCCTGCAGCCTGGGAGCTGCTGCTCTCTCATGCTGAGACAGACAGAACAAAGCCTCTCCAGGCTGCTCTCCAAGGACACCTGTGATGGTCAGTGCTGGACAGGGGGTTTGATCCTTTGATTTGACCTTTGGTGACATGGAAGGGACAGGGACATGGGCATGGTGAATTTCCAGACTCTTCACCAACAGTCCAACACCTGAAATCAGTTTTTCCAGGACCTAAACCCTTGGATGAGACAGTAGAAGACACAAACTGAAACCCCGGCACCACCCAGTGATCCTGGGCCCACAATGTGGAACCCAGCATCTTGAGAAGGGGGGCAAGCTGAGGGGAAATTCCATCATTAGCTAAAGTTTAATTGGTGAAATTGGGTTGAGATGCAAATGGACCAAAGCTATAAAAGTGTGAAGAACTCGTGACTCGGGGTCCATCTTGGGTGCAGCCTTTGGCCTGCCCAGGGTGTGCCTCTGAAGGCCTTTCAAATAAATATCCACTATGGATGTTAAAAAGCTTCAGCAGAGAAGTTTCCAGCTCTCTGCAGCATTCTGTGAGAGCTCTGTCTTTCCCATGCAAACCATTAAAAACAACGCCGTGGGGTTTGGAAACCAACTTTGCCATCTTACACCTGCAAATTATTTCAGGATTGTTCTGATATCAACTGGGGAAATATTTTGAAATGGGTGTTGTGAGAATTGATCAATGGCTCTGGTAGGGAGCTGGCCAGAGCTCCAACAGCCTCTTGCCATTCGAGTAAACTCTAAGGGAACTAACACATATAAACCCGACTGTTATTAAATAAATAATTCCATTCTCTCCATTCCTTCCTGGCTCTGTGTCTTCCTTCTCTCCGTCCCCACTATAACAGCAACAAGGGTGTGCCTCTGAAGGCCTTTCAAATAAATATCCACCTTTATTCCCTTCCTCCTGTCCAGTCTCTGTTTCTGGGTTGGCCTCTTTAGGCATCACCCACGGCAGGAAAAGCTGGGAAGGAGCACGACAGGCACTGCTGGCACCCAGCTGAGAAGGGTCTCCTCGGTATTCCAATCTTACTTCCAGAAATAAAAGGGTTGTGCAACCACTGCTCGATGCCCAGCGGCTGCTGTTTCACCAGTCCTGCCTCTGATCTCCCACATTCCCACAGCTGATCTCCAGGGATTCTGCTGAGGAGCTCTGGCAGCAGCCACACGCTGCAAAGGAGGGAATGTTCCTCTGCCAGCTGCTTGGGGACTGGATGGGAAAAGAGCCCCCGAGTCCCGAGCACTTCCACCCCCATGGAATGAACACGAGGATGTGGAACAAGGTGGGCTTGGTGCTTTTTTCCCCTCGAGTGACAATTCCTTTGCGTTTTTTTTTTTTTCCTTTCTCCCAAGATGTTTCTGATCACTCGCCATTATATAAAGCCTGGAAATCAAATGTTCTGTTCCCAGGGGAGGGCCTGGAGGGAAAAATTACAGGAAGAGTCAAAAAGCAGCTTCTCTCTCACTCTGCTGGGCTCACACCGGGACAGATGTTCAATAAGTGCTCTGTGAATCAGTCCTGGAGGTGGCTGCAGCTCCCAGAGTGGGAACAGGATCCCGGGAGCCACCGTGGGCACCTCTGAACTGGGAGATGAAGGTGCGGTTCCAAAGCCAGGCTGGGTGCTGGGATCCAGCCCTGGAAGGATTCTCATGGAGCAGTTACTGCCCACAAGCACCAATCTGCCTCTCCTGCCCCCAAAAATGATGGTTCCCAAGGGTTTGGGAGCTGCTGCTGAGCAGTGGGAACAGAAGGACAACACCAGGTTCTGCTCAGTGACATCACACAGCACCAATCTGCCTCTCCTGCCCCCAAAAATGATGGTTCCCAAGGGTTTGGGAGCTGCTGCTGAGCAGTGGGAACAGAAGGACAACACCAGGTTCTGCTCAGTGACACCACACAGCCACCAGCTGCCCCACGGCTCCTCAGCTGTCACGGGATTAAATGAGAGCAAAACTCAGGCTGCCTCTTCCACAAACACCTTTCAGGTGTTTCAGCCAAGCAGCTGCTTGGAAGTCGGGGATTCTGCTCCTCCCTGAACGAGGGGAGGTGTCCTGGACGTGCTCACCTGTGGGAAACGGAGGAGTAGAAACCCCCCCAAACACTAATGAGTTTAATTTACAGCCCTGGAAAGAGCTGGGGTTGATGTAATGGTAAAGGTATACAGATCTTAAGCAGAAAAATTATAAACCTATGTCTCTATAGTTATAAGTAGGAAAATGTATTGGGGTGATACGGTGAAGGGTTTTAAGTATGATAATATGATTTTATAGTTTAAGTTAAGAATTTAGATGTTATAATAGAAGTATCTGTGTGTATGCCAGCTAACAAGTTATTGGTGAAGAAACAGACGCAATGCAGTAAAAAGTACTAAAGGTGATAGGTTATAAAATCAAAACAAAGTTTCGTGTTAATTGTCTGTTGGACTGAAAAGTTATAAATTGCCTGTAACTCTGAAACTCGTGACTTTCTTTAGTTATGGTGACTTGCTGTTAAACCTGTAACTCCTGAGACTGATGCCTCGTGTGATTTTTTAAGTGATAAATCACAAATAACAGAGCTGGTCCCGTCTCTTGGACAAGGCTCTGACACCCACCCAGCACTCACATCCCTTGGGAAGCAGCTGCCAGAACAGGCCACCCGTGACACCCCAGGGGAACATCCCCCGTGCTCGGGCTGGGCTCTGGGCACCTGGATGGACAAGGAAGGATGGAGCTGAACCAGCAGAGAGACTTGGGATCCTAATTCCCTTTGGCTCCAGCCAAATTCCCCTTGGCTCCCAGCAGCCCTGGAGCTCAAGGCTGCAGTTTGCTCCCATTCAGTGAATCACTGTGAGAGAACATCGTGGGCAGATCCCAGTGACAGAGGCTTTGAGGAGGGAACTGCAATGTCTGAGGAGCCCAAAGGGTGACACCTCTCCTGGCTCTCCTGCTTGGAAAGCAAAACACAGCACGCGGAGCTTCATCCTGAGGATCCTCAGGGGTGGGAGAGATTTTGGGAGCAGAAGAGAATGGCAGCACAACTCGGGGCACAGCAAAGGAAAGAAAACAACACGAATTGGGAGTTTGAGTTGAAGGGTGTGGGAGCAAACTCTGCCCTTTGACCCAGGTAACTCTGCTGAAGGGATGGGAGAGGTGATGGCACAACCACGTGGCACAACCAGGTGGCACAGCCTTGCCAGGGTACCGACATCCTGGTGCCACCCATGTCCTGTTTTAACCAGAGCATCACAAGCCCCAGTTCCTCAACCCAAAAACTGTGTGCCAGGTGCCCTTGGGCAGAAGGGAAACACCTCCAGTTCCTCAGCCCAAAAGCTGGGTGCCCTTTGGCAAGGAAAGAGCTCCAGTTCCTCAGCCCAAAACCAGCCTGCAAGGTGCCCTCTGGCAAGGAAAGAGCCCCAGTTCCTCAGCCCAAATCCAGTCTGCGAGGTGCCCTCTGGCAGGGAAACACCTCCAGTTCCTCAGCCCAAAACCAGCCCGCCAGCAAAGCCCAACCTGGTACCGAGATCCTGATGCCACCCACATCCTGTTTGACCCAGAGCATCACAAACCCCAGTTCCTCAGCCCAAAACCCGCCCACCAGGTGCCCTCTGCAGAAGGGAACCAGCCCCACACCCTCCCCGCAGCAGCTCCATTGTTGGGGAAGATGAAATAGGAAAGCCTTATAAATATGATCACATAGCAAAAGATGCTGACAATATGGAAACTACAAGTGAGATTGAAATGAAGACAAGCTTTGAGATACCAAACTCCAGTTACTGAACAACTGGAAAACAATGGTATGGCCGACTGAAAGTAATCCCCCTTTGATGAAACAAAGCCCTCTGCTTGCTGACAAGTCCAAGGGTCACAACAGACCCTGTTAATGTGACAGAGGGTCCAAAAAGTAGTTTTTAGGGTTTAAAATATAATGCCATATGGTAATGCGTTGATTCTTATAGGCTATATGTTAATGTAGTAGGATTTGTAGCACGTTCTGGATTGGTTAATAGAAATTAGAATATTCAGCACAGAAGATGATTTATTGTATTGTAATCGGCAACCACGGCATTCTGTATTCTGTATTCTATTCTGGATTCGAGTCTGTATCTTATTCTATTCTGCTCTGCCTCTTCCACTCCTCTTCTACTCTCTCCTTCTTTTGCTCTGACCTGCTTCGGGCTGCATCTAGCAGCTCCTAGCAGGTCTCATACCCACGCCCTTTCACAATAAACCCCGTGCTCTAAGACCGACTCCAGAGATCTCTTGTCTCCATCCCGACCGAAACAGGCTCCCCACAGACGCTTCAGATTCTACCCTCCGTACCTGCCCGTGAGCTCCTGCTGGCAGTGCTGCCCTTGCTGCTCCCGATGCTGTCCCCCCGGGTGAGGATGGAGATGCCACTGAAGCTGCTGGCTTTGGTGACGGGCGGCCGCAGGTTGCGGATGGAGCCGTCCGAGTCCGTGCTGCTCCAGGGCCGCGGCTCCAGGGATTTGATCTCGCTCTCGGTGCTGCTCTGGCGGCTGCCCGAGGCCCGGCTCAGCCCCTCCCGGTTGCCCCTGCAAGGAGCAGAGGAGTCAAACTGGGCTCCAGTGAAGGGGTGGTGGGGTATGGATACGAGAAAGGCCTCAGCAGGGAATTTCTTTAGCCTTCGCAGCGTTTTGGGAGAGCTCTCTCTTTCCCATTTAAAGAATTTAAAACAATGTTAGAGTTTTGTAAACTTCTACACCTGCGAGTTGTTTGGCAAGGATTGTTATGGTTTTAACTAGAAAAACACCTAGAAACAGATGTTTCAGGATTTGGCCAATCACCTCGAGGGGTGGGCAGCCAAGGGACCAATTACTTTATGCCATTCAACACGCTTCTGCGTATTAACATATAAAAGCTGTTCAATTTTCCATTAAATTCCTTCCTTACTTCTGATCATCTTTGGTGCTTGGACTGTGTAGTTTTTTACCCATTCGGGGTGCAACAGTAACAGCGGGGGCAGTCAGCAGCTGGGTTTGGGACCCTTTCGGGGTGGTAGTGGGGGGGTCTGACAGCAAAAACCTCCCCGGGGCACAGCTTTTTGTGCTGACACAGCCCCTGCTGTGACAGCCAGCTCCTGGTCCCTTCCCCAGCCTGACCCCAGCCTGGAGGAGACTCCAGTAGGGTCAGAGTAAGATCCTGTGCTAAAAGAGCTCCACATCTCAGAACAGAGAGCTTTGAAAGGCCTGGAGACAAGGCTGATGGAGATTTTGGACATCACTTCCCACTCCAGCCCTGGTGAGGATTGATTTCTGCCCAGCTCGGCCTGTTGGCCCAAAGTTGTGGCTGCTCCATCCCTGGAAGTGTCCAAGGCCAGGTTGGATGGGGCTTGGAGCAACCTGGGATGGTGGGAGGTGTCCCTGCCCCTGGAAGAGGGGGGAAAAGGGATGAGTTTTAAAGTCCCCTGCAACCCAAACCGTTCCAGGATTCTGGGATATGGCCACCCCCAGAGCTGTGGCCCCACTGACCACCCTCCCTCAGCCCAGGCCAGCTCTGGCCACAGCAGGATTTTATGGAATATCAGCAGTGAGCCTGGTCTATCAGCCCAGTTAGGAAGCCTGGGAATGGGATCCTGGGATTTCCCTGGGGAGGGATGGTGAGGAAGAGCTACTGAGCCTGGCTCAGAAAAATGAGGCTTGGAAGGAACTCCTGAGGTGATGTCCTGGGCTGCTGGGAGCGTGTGGGAGCCAAAAACGCATCTCTTGGAAAAGCAGCACCATGGTTATGTCCCTAGAGAGCTCAAAATGGTCCCGAGGCCCACGTCTCCTCCCTCTCCCATCCAGGGGAACCCCAAAAGCAGCTTCACCGAGCTCCTCGGGGCCTGGGCACCACGGGCAGGGAAGCTCCTGGCACAGCCCTGGCTGCAGCTCAGCCCCCAAAGCTGCAGCTGCATCAGCAATGGGGTTTTTGCTCCATTCTGGGGGAGTTTTACTCTGACCCCACAGATCTGAGAAGTGTCCTCACTGTCCTGAGCACCCCAGGACACAGCCCCTGTGACTGCTGAGGACACCGCATTCTCCAGGACAGCCTGAGGCAGGGGACGGCCCAAGGAGAGGGACAAAGCTGCTCCTGCCTGGCTCAGATCCTCCTGTCCTGTCCCACACGGAGCTGCCCCATCCCCAGAGCTTGGGCTGGGAGAGCAGAGCCCAGCAGGGCTCTCCCTTTTTGATCCTCTCTCCCTTTTTGATCCTGTTTTTATCCCCACACCTTGCTCTGTGCCCGGTGATTCATCAGCCTCACTCCAGCCCTTTCATCCACGGGAAAACTGCTTAATAAAGAAAATGCAGCTCAAACACGTTCCCAGTGCCCTCAGCAGCTCCTGTGGCTGAGCTGGATGGAGCCTGAGACACTTCACTGTCACCATTGAGTCATCCAGCCTTGATAATCAGGGATTAGGGACAGCCCTGCCTGATCCTAATGCTGATCCTGGCACTGGGAGGGCAGGGATTTCCCATCCTTTTGGGGAATGGTTTGAAACCTGCTGGAATCCCTCCCTGCCATTCCAACCCTCCTTTTTAATCGATGAATCAACCAAAAAAGGACTCGAAATGGATGTTGCAAAGAAAACACCGTCAGTAACTCCACGAGCAGCTGCACATGGGGGGGACTCAGCAGGACAGGGCACAAAATAAATCACAGAGATCCCTACAAACCTGCCTCTGACTGTGAGAGCTACAAGCAAAGCCTTCTGTGGAGAGTCTGACGAGGGGAAAAGCATCATTTTGGAGTCATGCAGGGCCCTGGAGACAACCCCAGGGGCTGCAGGGCAGCACTCACCTGCTGTCCGTGAGGTACCCGTTCTGGCCAGACTGGGAGCACGACCACGGCGATGGGGAGGAAAGAAAAGGGAGATTTAGTAACCCCAAAAGGACAAACCCAGGTGATTCCAGAGGGTGGGGCTGGGACACAGAGCGTGTTGAGGTGTGGTGTTGAGCCTCCCGCACACCAGATCCCCGTGGATCTCCAGCCAGGCCTTTGGGAACCTTCCCTGATCCCCGTGACCCTGAGATCTCTCAAATCTCCAGCCAGGCCTTTGGGAACTTTTCCTGATTCCCGAGACCCAGAGATCTCTCAAATCTGAGTCCTCAGCTCCCTCCTGCACTGAGGCAGCTTTGATTTGTACATGTGACAATCGAGGCCAGGCACAGAAGGGTCCTTATGTCCTAAATGCAGCATTTGGAGCTGACTCCAGCTGGGAGTGCCCCTGGAGCAGCCTCCGAGCCAGATGTGAGCGTGGGACACGGCTCCAAGCAGGGATTTCAGGAAGCAACACCCAAGCTGGACACTTCATGAGACAGACAATAAACAGCCTGCTCAAATTCCTCCTGGGAATGCCCAACTTCCTCCTGGGAATGCCTAAACTCCTCCTGGGAATGCCCAAATTCCTCCTAGGAATGCCTAAATTCCTCCTGGGAATGCCCAAATTCCTCCAGGAAAGGCAGAGCCCTGCACTGCTGGGTCAGGAGGTGAAAGCTGCAGCATGGGAAAGAAACTGGGAGATGCAGCTGCTGCTCCCTTTGGGGCAGGAACTGGTTTTCTGATCACCCCAAAAATGCCACTGCATAAATTTATAATCTTCTGGGCAGTGAGGAACAGGGCTGCATCCATTGCTCCCCGAAATTTTAGGGAAGGAGCAGATTAGAGGGTGCCAGGCGTGGCTCCTCCAGCCCAGTACCTCAGACATCTTTGTCGGGAGCCGGAATTCACTGGCACAACCCCAAAATTCTGGGAAATTGGTAAAAAAGGCAAGGACAAGATCTGACCTCTCGGCATAGTCAAGGCCACCTTCTGCCCCAAAGCTCCAGGAGGAGGATCCTGGCAGGGGACAGATCCAAACTCACCTCTCGTGCAAATATCCGCTCCCTGACCCGCTGATACTCCTCCTCTCGCTCTTCTATGGATTTGCTCCTCCTCCCATCCTGCAAGGGGAGTCTGATCTGAAGGGACAAACACAGCTCAGGGGTCAGCAGTTGCCAGCGGGAGCAGTCAGCTGCTGGGAATTTTGGGTGGGATGTGGATTAGGTGGTGTCACAGGATGCAGGGATCCAGCCTTTTCCTTTGGACCTACCTTGGGGACAGCCGAGTGCAGGGATGAACCTCCCAGAGGTGCCAGGATGTTCATTCCTGGACATCCATCCACCTCCTGCCCCGAGCACAAGCACCCTGCCCGAGCTCTGCCTGAGCCAGAGATCAGGAACACCCCCAAAAATCTGTTCCCGGAGGGAAAGCTGAAGGTCACCCTTTGGAGCTTGTGCCAACGCTCCTGCTCCCTCAGGAGGAGCTGCACCCCCGAGTGCCACCACAGGGAAACCAAAATCTGGGATTGACTGCAGTGATCAGCTTCTCATCCTGACCTGAATTCAGGAACTGGTCCTAGAGCACAGGACAGCGCTGGGGTGATGTGATTCTGGGTTTAAATGGGATTTTGGGATAGAATTCCTCACTGTGAGGGTGGGGAGGTCCTGGCACAGGGCGCCCAGAGAAGCTGGGGCTGCCCCTGGATCCCTGGAAGTGCCCAAGGCCAGGCTGGACGGGGCTTGGAGCAGCCTGGGATAGTGGAAGCTGTCCCTGCCATGGCAGGGGTGGAACTGGATGAGCTTTAAGGTCTTTTCCAACCCAAACTATTCCATGTTTCTCTGAAGATGGGAACTACAAGACCTTGAGACCCCTGGGAAGGGCAGGACTCGCTGCAAGCCCCAGGAGAGAAAGGGGAAAGACACTTAGCAACACTCAGCTGAGGGATATTCCCAAGGAAAGGCAATTTCCCTCGGCAAAAGGCTCCACCTTAACACCTGGCCGAGCCCCCAGCTGATCTCAGGGCATGGAGGAGCACACCCCCAGAACCCACAGCGATCCTTCATCCATTTCCACAGTGTTTGGAAAAGTTTTCATGAAATTCAGATGCTGCTTCTCGGGTGGGGAGGGAGCTTCTACGAAATGCTACTTGAGGAAACGCAAGAGAATCGCGGGGTTGTTGTTGTGTTGTGAACACTCACACCTGATCCCAAAGGCTCACACCTGTGAATGCTCACACCTGATCCCAAAGGCTGCCCCACGGCCACCCCTCACCTGGTTATCATCCCGATCCATGCTGGTGTCATCCCGTTTCAGGATAAATCTCTGCGGGAACTCCGCGTTCTTCTCGTCCTTGATGTGCTCGGAGAACCTCTGCTCGGGGCTGCAGGAGAACCAGCCCTTGTTAGCAGGGGAAAAACGGGCCCAGAACAGGCTCCAGGATGTTTGTGGGGTGAGATTTTGGCTCTGGCTGATGGCAACGAGAGCTCCTGTCCCATCTCCAGGAGCTACGGAGAGCCAGGGAGGGCTGGAAGGGAAAGATTCCTCCCTATTCCTTCATTCCATGACTCTGATTCTTCTAGAGAGGGATCTCCCCTTCTTATGGGGGAAAAAAATGAATGTGGTGTGGAACCCATCCTGCTACGGAGCATTCCTGGGCTGGGGGAAAGGGGAAAGGAAAAGGGGTAAAGGAAAGGAGAAGGAAAAAGGGGAAGGAAAAAGGAGAAAGGAAAGGAAAGGAGAAGGAAAAAGGGGAAGGAAAAAGGGGAAGGAAAAAGGGGAAAGGAAAAAGGGGAACAAAAAAGGAGAAGGAAAAAGGAGAAAGGAAAGGAAAGAAAGGAAAGGAAAGGAGAAGGGAGAAAGGGGGGAGAAAGGGGAACGGAAAGGAAAGGGAAGGGAAGGCA
>VWZT01016563.1:97576-109109 GCA_013397055.1 Pachycephala philippinensis | reverse complement strand
GAACACCAGTGCCACCAGTGTCCACCCCACGGCTCCCAGGATGCTATGGCAGCACCAGCTGGGAACAGACACAAAGGGAGCTGGAGTTCCCCCATGCCCAGGGAGCTCTGTGCCCTGGCCGCCAGCTCCAAGCACCTCCAGCAGCAGGAGCAGCCCCAGCCCCGGGGCATGGCAGGGCCACACGGGGAGCTCTGTTCCCCACACTGACCCACGCCTGGCTGGGGATGGCTGGTGTGGATGGATCCTTGGAGGTGTCCAAGAGGTGTCTGGATTTGGCACTGGGTGATGGCTCAGTGGTTTAGGAGTTACAGAGCTACTGCTGAGTGAATGGTTCGACTGGATCTTTAAGTTGTCTCCCTGCTTTGATGGTTCTGTGCTTTGACTGAAACAAGCCCCTGAACGTGGGTCAGGGCCCTCAGTGAGGCCTTTCCCTGCATCACAGGGTGAGCCCTGGGCTGGCCAGTGCAGATCCCCAGACCACGCAGAGCCCCCAGCAGTGCCAGAGGCACACCAGGAACAGGGCTGTGCCCCTCTGGCACATAACAGGCCTCTCTGACTGAGCACATCCTTATATCTTCCCCAGTTGGGTCTTTTAAATGTCCTTTCCCAAGGGCACAATTAGCCTGACACCTGGACACCAAAAACCTGGAGCCCAGCACTGATGTTCCACAGGCACAGGCTCCAAAGTGCTCCCTGCCTCACAGGAGTGGCCTTTGGCTTGTCAGAGGTTCCTGGGACCGTAAAGATAATCTCATCCCAGCAGACCAGGTTGCTCAAGGCCTTCTCCAGCCTGGCTTTGAACACTTCCAGGAATGGCGCAGCCACAACCTCCCTGGGCAACTTGTTCCAGTGTCTCACCACCCTCACAGTAAGAGACTTCTTCCTAATACAGAACCTAAATTTCCCCTCTTTGTACCCATAACTCCTTATCCTATCACTCTAATTCCTGATGCAGAATCCCTCTTCAGCTTCCCTGAAGGTCGTTTCAGACACTGGCAGGGGCTGGGAGGTTTCCACACAACCTCCTCTTCTCCAGGCTGAGCAGATCCAGCTCTCTCAGCCTGGCTCCATAGGAGAGGTGCTCCCCTTAGCAACTCGGTGGCCTCCTATGGGCTTACCCCAGCAGTTCCATGTCCTTGTGCTGGGGACACCAGAGCTGTAATCCCTGCTCCAGGTCCCGCCCTGCCTGAGCAGGATCATTCCGCAGGGCCAGGATCCATGTCCGGCCCGTCAGTCCCAGCTGCTGTAAGTGGGCAGGATTAGTGCCCACCCAGGATCACCGGAGTGTTCCCATGGCTCACAACAGCCTGACCTCATCCCTGGGGCATCTCTGCTGGTGTCAGTCCGAGTCCTGCATGGGCCACCTCCAGCCTGGCAAGAGGGTGTCCGTGCCAGCCTCTCCCGTCGCCAGGCAGGGGCAGCAGCCGGCCGTGCTAGCGCTGCTTCCAGCCGGCTCTGAGTCACTCGCCGGCAGAGTGACAGCTCCATTCCCGGCACTGACAACTCCCAGCTCTTGGCAAGGCAGCGATTACAACGCAGACACCCTGGGAAGCGGCTCCGGGAGCACTGCTGTCCTTCCCCTCCCCGGGGAGCAGGGCCGGTGTCCCCTCAGAGCCCCTGGCTGGGATGGGAGCAGCTCACACAGCTGCCCATGGAGCAACAGGCAAACGTTTCATCAGTCTGGAGAAGGGGTAAAAGCAGGAGTAAAAGGAAATTCTTCTCTGAAGGTCACAAAATCCCCCTGTGGCTGCTTCTAAGTGAGATGTGACCTGCAGCAGCCCTGGGCACAGCACCTTGGGGTCTGACTGACTTCGGGTGTCAGTGCCCAAAGCGTGTCCATGTTCCAGGTGCCTCTGAGCCCCCAGCAGAAGGCCAGCACACACCTTTAGCCTCCACTCCCCAAGTGCAACAAGTTCACCTTCTGCTCACTTTGGGCTTCAGGTGGTGCTTTCAACAGCCCCACTTGCAGTGTCCCATCCCCTCCACTCTGCCCCTCTTCCCACACACACGGATCCCTCAGGAGGGGCCTGCCTTGTGTTCCCCTCTTCTCCCCAAACTGTGCTACACAGCCCGCAGTGCTGGCAAAGCACAGGGCTGTACCCCTTGGTGGCAGTGGGGTACACCCAGCACCCCTGCAAGACCCCTGAGCTGCCACTCGCTGCCTTCAGGGGACCCAGAGGATGCTCTGCAGTGGGCAGGAGCAGCTCCCGAGCCTGCCCTTCCCTGCCCTTGGGCCTTCCTGGGGAAAGGGGAAATCTGGCACCGAGGGGACTGCAGGGCAAGGCAAGTGATTCCTCTTGGACAATCCACAGCGAGGACCAGGCAGCACCTGCCTGCAGCATGGCACAGGCACGGTGACACAGGCGCGGGGGCACAGGCATGGTGACACGGTCGCGGTGGCACAGGCACAGCCCTGTGGGAACCCAAGTAATTTCCTCCCCATTTCCTGTTGCCAGACCCGAGGCTGCTGTGAAGCTCTGCAGAGGCTGGTCTTGCAGCTGGGCAGCCCTGGGGCAGGCAGGCACAAAGGCAGAGCTCCACGTGGATGTCCCATCCCTGCTCCCACAGGGATCAGTGGTGGAGCATTTGTAGGAGCAGAGTGGGGCCGTAACTCTGTCCCTACAAGGCCTCCAACCACTTGGCTGCATTTGGCAGCTCCATAGGCATCTGTCTCAAAAGGGTGTCACTGGAAATGACAAAAATGCAAGGAGTTACCCCCAGTTTTCCATGGAAGCAGCACATCAGAGGCATCTGGCAGTGCCAGGGCAGGCCAGGGCTGCCGGCAGTGCTTCAAGGCCCGTGGGGAGCTCCCCATTAACTCCTGCACCTTCCTTGTTCCCCATGGGCAGGGATTTGAGGGCAGCTCCTGCTCTCTGGCCCCGGGTGCACTGGAGTTACCCTGAGTGATGCCGGCCTCACTTCAGGTGACCGGGTGTGAAAAGGCTCGTCGAGGCAGCTGCCAAAACAGCCGCACTTCAGCTGCTTTCCTGCTCGCTGGGGTGGAAGGTAATGGGAAAAGCAGTGATGGATCAAACACAGCACGACATCAGGCTGCACCCTGAGTCAGGCTGAATCACACCGCCCCGCACGCTCCGTGCGCGGGAGGGGAGAGCAGCCTTGGATTCCAGGGTTATCCTTGAGGCTTAGTGAGGGCTGGCTGGGAGAGAGGGGGGCTGCAAAGGACAGGAGCAGTGGGAAGGGGCAGCAGGGCAGAAATAAACCCACTGCAGGGCTGGGAGGGATGCAGGTGTTTGGCTCAGGTATTTAATTCCTCCAGTGGTGCAATGAAGCACCAGTCAGATGCTTGGCTAAGTAATCATCTCGGGGGAACCACAGCAGGAACAAGAAGGCTTGGGGTGGGCATCCAGCACAGAGCTGGTCACCCCCCAGCATCCTTCCAGGCTTCCCTGATTCCATCCCCATGATTCCAGTGGGGCTGGCAACAAGCATCAGCCTGGAGAGCATCACAACGTGGATCAGAAAGATCCCCGAAGCAGCAAGGCAGCAAGAAGGCAGCTGGGAGGCCGCCTGTGTCTGCCAGCAGCTCACCAGACCTTCCTACAGGGCAAGTGGCAGAGCCCTGTCACTCAGCGAGGATGCAGGAGACCAGAGGGAGCACAAACCACGTCTCACCCCTCCACGACTGCGGCTGCCTTCATAAGGACCCGAGGTGCCTCCAGGAACCATAATAATGAGGACAATTAGCGCAGCACAAAGGAAAACTTCCGAATGCTGCACTCTGCAGATTTTTTTACCCTGATCTGAAGCAGCTGAGGTACAAAGACAGTGGTTTTGGGAAGGCTCTGAAGGCTGATCCCAGCCCTGCTGAGAGGACAGGCTGGCTTGAAGGTCACCAAGCTGTGCCACGGTGCCAGGCTGGCAGGGCTCAGCCTCGCAGCAGGGGAAGGCCCTGGGACCCTCTGTCAAGGGGCTGTGCAGTGGCACAGTCTCCCTCTGCTCCTTGGTGGCCTGGTCTAGATCCACTTTCCCTGGCCTGTGGAGGGGTTTCCCAGCACACCCCAGCGCTCTGCTCTGGCCTGGAGTCTCAGAGTAATATCCTCTCTTATCCGCTCTCCCAGATACCCTGCAGCACCCAATGCAGCATGGGTTCCTGCTTCCCAAACTTCTCCCTTATCAAGTGGCTTTGGAAGGATCCCGTGCCTCTGCTGCACCAACCTCTCCCTCCCTGCTGGCCCTCCTGTTCTCCCCATCGTGGTATTTGCAGAATCACCGAATTCACAGCTGTGGGAGCTCTCTGTGCTCCCTCCCCCAGGCCATCCTAGGGGGTGTCACTGTGTCCCCACACGTCCCCTCAGAGCCGGTTCCTCTCGGTGCCCATTCCCGCTGTCCTCTCTCTCACCTGTGCTGGTTTCAGCTGCTCTCTGAGTTCCTGCCACCAGCAAGAACCAGCAATTCCCACTCCTGACGCAGCTCTGAGGATGCAGAATTCCCCAGCCAGCGTCTTTGTCTTTTGAGGAGGAATACAACTTTTGTTCTGGAAACAATAGGAACCACTCCACTGATCCATACCTGCTCTTCCCTTTGTGATTCCTCAGTACCTGTCCTTCCCTTTGGAAGCCTCAGTGGCAGGAGCCTCATCAGCTCCTCTACAAACACACTTTGCTTTGTGCTGGCTGTCTGCACACAGAGCCAGGAGAGAGAGGCCAGAGAGCTCCTGTTGGATCAGCTGTTGCCAACACACGTGGCCCAGGTAGAGCCTGTGATTTATTTAATATGTACAGTTACAATCATTTCATTTTGGAGTCAGCCTCATGAGACAGGTATGAACAAAAGGGTAACATTTGGAGGAGAAGAATTCCTGATTTGTGCTCAGACAGAAGAAATTCTCCTTCTCTGCTACCTTGGCAATAACACAATGAGGGAGGAAAACAAAATCATTCACGTTCCCAGCTCCCTCCTCTCCAGTAGCACCAACATATATTTTGAAGAGCCTCGGTGCAGGTTTTTACTGCAGAAAATAAACAATGAATTGTGTCCCCCCCAAACAGCAGCAGGAGAAACATCCTGACTGCCTCCAGCCTTGGCTCCTCACCTTCTGCTGAGCTTTCTGGTTTGACCAAGCCACAGCACGGACACATTTGGCACGAGCCAACCCCTTCACTGCTGAAGGAGGACACATCCAAGACCTCCACATCTTGAATTCCAGGAGCTCCTGCAGTCCCTGCGTGGCTGCTGGGCTCTGGGGACTGCTGGAATCTCCCTTCCCCAAGCCAGTTCCCTCCACTGCCAGAGGCAGCCCAGGGTGGGCACAAGCAGCCAGACCAGGCATGGAGGCAGCTTTTAATTGATTTAAATAGTGCTGCAGCCAATTACAGACCCCAAGGCTTCACACATGTTTGTCTCCTGCAGGAGAAGCCAAAGCCCCTGGGTGTCATTAGCAAGTGGCTGCAGGGCTGAGGGACAGCTCAGGGGCTGTGTCTGAGCTGCTGCTCCCACATCTCTCCCTTCCCTCAGCGGGAGCTGGCTCTGTGAGGCTGTGGGGAAGGAGCTGCCTGGCAGGGTCACACAGCCACGTGAGGCTGTCCTGCTGTGTGCCAGCCTGGTGGCCCTGCTGTGTGCCAGCCTGATGGCCCTGCTGCACCCCTTGTCCTGCCTGTGACACCCAGCCAGGCCCAGGAGCAGCCTGAGGCTGGTGGGGTCACCTTGGCCCCGAGCAGTGATGTCCCTGTGGAGCCTGGGGACAGCACAGACACCCCTGTCTGATGGGAGCCCCACTCAAGCCAGCCAAAGAGGAGGTGTCCGTGTGCTCTGGTGCCCTGGGCATGCAGGGGAAGCCATGGGCTGGGATTTTCCTGCTCTCAGCACTCTCCAGAGAGCCCCAGGGCCCTCTGAGAGCCCCTCACAGCACTGCCCTTCACACAGCTCCAGCATCTGCTCTGGGTGCATTGTTAGAGCAAGCGAAGAAACAAGGACACACAAAGCACGCCTCACTCAAACTCACGCAGTAGATTGGGGTGAGTTCTGCCCCGGGGTGTTTTCTCCTTGGATCATGTCACTCATTTTTCAGTCCATCAGCCCTGTGTATTTTGCAGCCTTTCAAATGCTCTCCTGACCTGCAGCGAGGGGATCCAGCTGTACCCAGGGCTCACGTGGGTGCTTCGCTCCTCGCTGGGGGCCATGAGCTCCATCCCTAACCTGAGCCACAGTCTGGCCCCTTCCAGACCAAAACTCTCCACTCCTTGAAGCCAGGAACCTGTGTCCTTGGGCGAGAAGGATCAGGAGAGGACGAGGTGGGGAAAAATACGAGTGGTGAGCTCAGCACCAAGTGTGTGATTTCCACGGGGGCCCTCGGATGCTTCCAAACCCGGTGTTTTTTGGAGGGAGGGCATAGTTTGGAGTATTGATTCAAATGACCTCCACCATTAATCTTTGCAAGGTTGGGTTTTTTTTATTCCTCCAAGAGCACAGGCAATTTTAGCCACAGCATCATCCTGGGGGAGGGAGAGGGACAGCTTTGAAGGCACCCAGCTCAAAGCCCGAGTTATTCTCCCCTGCTTTTCCCTCACCACCTCAGCAGCAAGAACACATAAATTGTGTGTCATAGCTGCCTTTTCATCTGTCCCAGGAGTTATAGACTGCACACATAAGACAATTCATGTTCCTCTGCATAATGAGGTGAGTTTTATAAATCATAAATCTTCACTTAATATGCAGGTGGTGTTTGCTGCCAGGTTTAGGAAAACTGATGTAGTTGCCAAGTTCATGAATGTCATAAATCATTCATGCTAAGGTAGTCTGCAATTGCTCAGTCCTTTGAGACAGACCAATTTCAAGGTGGTTGTTCAACACACAAACACGATCTTCATTGATTGTTTATACAAATATATATTTTCATTAAGTTTTTCCCTCTCCATTTTTTTTTCCTTCTTTAGGTGCCAGGAGCGATGCCCTGAAGAGTCCCCGCTAGTGGCTTCTCTCCAGTTTCAAAATTCCATCAGAAATCCATTACCGAATGCATAAAAATCCATGGATTTGTAATAAAACGAGCCTCCTAAAGCTCAGAAAACAGCCTGGATGTCTCCATAAATCCCGATGCATGTGATTAAAGAAAACAGAGTGCGAGAGCGCGCCTCGATTCGTAACAGGGTCATTTTGGACATCCACTATTTTCTGCAAAATTGACATTAATTAAAGGCTTGCTGATCCCAGCAGGGTTTTCATCGCTGCTCCAACTGTAGCTGCCGTGTGCACAGGAGCAGGTAATGCACTTCCCATGGGGAATACCCCGTGTGCTTCTGGATTTAGCTTAGCCTACACACCCCGGAGCTTGCTGGGTGCTCTGCAGCCCCCTGGGATGTGCAGGATTCCGTGGGAAGTCTCGTGGGAAAGCAGCTTTCCTGGGAGATCTGCAATTTTTAGTGGGGTGGAAAATTTTAGCTGTGTAAATCCTGCAGGTACCTGGGAAGAGCCTTCTCCCAGGGCCAGTCCCGAGGGGCTGAGCAGGGACAAACCTGCCCAGGGCTGTGGGAGGGTCACCAAGCTCAGCCCTGGTGGGTGATGCTCCTCTTGGCCTCACATCTCCCAGCCCCAAATGTCCCCAGGAGCTCGCAGCTCATGGACTTTGTGCCTCATCTTCCCCTCCCACCGCCTCCTGGGCTTTGCACTTCGCTTTCTGCTTTTCTATGACCAGGTTATTTCTAGGCTGGTCCAACAAGGAGAAGGCTCTGTCCTATCTGGAAGTGTTCAGGGCCATCCAGGGAGGGCTGGCACCTCCCCTGCACAAGCAGGGACTGGAATATCAGAGCCTTTCACTTCCCCCCTGATTTACATCTTGGAGACATCCAAAAAACCAAAGCACAGTACTACTGGACAGAGTAGTAAATCAAAAAATGCTTGGGCTCAGACTCACCCGGCACTTGAGAGGGTCTGATATTGAACTCCACATTAATTTTGAGTGGATCTGAGAAAACTGCGTAGGTGGGAAAAGGCAGAGAATTTTGACTGCTGTTCTGTCTTCCATCATCCTTTTCCAGCGTAATTAACTCATCACAAATAATTTAGGCACCGAGTTCTTTCTCTTCATTTTTCCTGTGATCAGCCAATGAGTGCTGAAGTTTCTCGAGTTTATTCCTTGTTTCAATCTACTCACTGAATAATTGTTGCAGATAACTCCCCAAAGGGAGGAGGAGGCTGTTCCTCAGCATCTCACTGTGTGTGCCAGCCAGAGCTGGAGATCTGGGCCAGACTGGTTGGTTCTGGTCAGATTTGGAGTTTCCCCCCTGGATTTGATGAGCATGGAACCTAGAAAAGACTTTTAGGGGAAAAGATGACTTAAAAATTTGACTTGCCACTAATGTGGCATTGGATTGGCTCCCAGCCTGCCCTGAGATTTCTGTGATTTCAGTGTTGTTCTTCCCAGTTCTCCTCTGCTCTCGTGGTTCTCAGATTGGTGTAACATCCTGGTTTTATCCCACTCCTGCCTGCAGACCACTTCTCCAGGATATGATTGAGAACTCAGCCCTGGGCACCGGCACTGCCGAAGGGAACATCCCCCTCCATTCCAGCAACTCCAAGGTTTCCACCTCCTTGTTGTGAGGTGCCCTTCAGAGAAGCACCTTTCTCACAGGAATGGCAGCTGATGCTTCCCACTAATTCAGAGCTGAGATAAAACCTCAGGGAAGCTCCGGAGCTGCAGGACCTTCACGGCCATAACTCCTCCCTCTGGGAGTATTTATGTTCTCGAGACTGATTAAGCTGGGGTTGAGCCATCCCTCACACTCCTTGAGGGGCTCGTCTCCTGCAGAGGGTGACAGCAGTCAGGGATCCGGGCTGTCAGGGAGTGAAAGCTGACAGCCCACCAGGAATGATCTGAGGTGAAACCTTGCGAGCAAAACTCTGAGCTCACCAAAATCCAGCAAAGTTATTCCCACCCCGTTTGCAAAGGGAAGGAGCTTTTGGGGTGGTTTCTCTAAGGATGTGGAGGGGGGACTCAAATCTTCCTTTGATTGTTCCTCCTGGTCATAAACTAGACACAGAGAAGACATTTCTGTGGGAAACACTACTGCTGGATGTGTTGCCTCACTGGGGACAGCCCCCAGGGACAGCACAGGGCAACCACAAAACACAGCTAGAATTGGGAAGGAGAGGAAAGGAGTTAAGGAAGCCAAATGAAAACGGGGAAGAGCTGCAGGGTCCTGCTCCCTGGGGTCCCTGCTGCCAAGGCAGCATCCAGGCAGGCACAGCAAACAGGCTGGGAATGCCACATGGGATGTGAGTAACAGGAAACTGCATTTTTCCCTAACATCTTGAGTTAAAGGGGAAACCTTCCCACAGCCTGGGGAGCTGCTCACACTCCGAGGGGCACCTGGGGCTCCCCTGGGTGCTGCCTGGGGCGGGGGACTCCGGGGAACGCTGCTGTACCCCAGGGATGGAGGTGCCAGGGATGCAGGTGCCAGGGATGGAGGTGCCAGGGAGGGGGCCAGCCCTGAGAGCCAGGCTGCCAGCAGCCACAGGCAGCAGTGCTTCTCCCTTCCCTCTCATCCCTCTGTACACGTCCTACTTCTTCAAAGCTCCTGACCACCCCAGCTCCCGTTCTCCCTCTCCTTTCTCCAAAGTGTGACATTCCCACCATCTGTAAGGCTGCCAAACAAGCGACTTTGCATTTCCCTGCAGGGCTGCGCTTCAATTAAAAGCTTTTCTTGATGTTTTAACTTTCACCTCGCTTAATTGAGGTTCCCTTTCTCAGCCTCCTCCTCCTTTTTAATGAGAGGCTAAAATTCTGGTTAATGGTGTTTGCAATGGGCAGCGCCAACCACGCTTCGGAGGGCAAAGGCTGCTCCCGGCCTGGCCGAGAGCCACGGAGCCTGGGAGCAAAAGCCAGGGGAAAAATATAGGATCCAGGCCACATAACCAGTGATCCTGCCCTTGTGCAAGCTCCTGGGCTTCCTCACTCAGCACTTCAGCAGCAGCACTGCTCCTTTCCCCATTGGAAAAGCAGGGACCCAAGTGATGGAGCCCTGTTGGGCACAGCCAGGTGCTGCTCGGCCCAAATTTCCCTTTCTGGAGCGCCACTGCATCACTACCCCCCCCAAATATTTTAGAAGCATGAGCTGGGTTAAATGTAGTGAAATAAAAAAAAAAAAAGACTGTACAACCTCTTTAATTTGCTGCTAATTTATGAGCAGGTAAGCTGCTCCCCTGCCAAACTTCTCTTCACGGAAAAAAAAAAAAAGGTTAGAAACACTTCATAAAAAATATTGAGCACTTCAGAAATTCTTCAAGTCCTTGTGCAGGGGTGGGGATAATTTTTCGTGAATTACTCATTGTCAAAAAAAGATAATGTGTGTGAAACAAAGCCCTCCTTTATCCTATGTCCAGCTTTGGCTGGGTTCGGGAGGCTCCCATTGGGCACACCCTGGTGAAACCCAATCTTCTCAGGAAAGAAGGAATTGGGAGCTTCCAGGGAATTTCCCTCGTGCTGCTGGGAGGATGGCAGAGCCCTCCCTCCCTGCCCCTGTCCTGGCCCAGCTTGCTGGGAATGGGGCAGCTCCGGACTGGGATGCAGGAATGGGGCAGCTCCGGACTGGGATGGAGGAATGGGGCAGCTCCGGACTGGGATGGAGGAATGGGGCANCAGCTCCGGACTGGGATGGAGGAATGGGGCAGCTCCGGACTGGGATGCAGGAATGGGGCAGCTCCGGACTGGGATGCAGGAATGGGGCAGCTCCGGACTGGGATGCACGGGAGCTTTTGGGGCTCATTGCGAAGGGTTTCCTCTCTCCAAAGCTGATCCCTGCTGCAGGCACAGCCCCTCAGTGCCACAGAAGGTCCCCCAGATCCTCGCCGGAGCGGCTGCGCTCACTGAGCCGCTCCCACCCAGGTGGTGCCAGATGTCCTTGAGACGCCGCCAAGGGAAGGGACAAATGTCTGCAAAATCACTCATCTCTGGCTGTCCCGACCATTTTATTTCTTCCCTCGTGCTTGTAAAAGCTGGGGCCCTCCTCGCCAGCTCTGCAGCAGTTTGAAACCCGAGCTGCTGCGCTGCAACGCTGCCACAACTTCAGGTGCAGCTTTTATTTCTGGCCTTGGAACAGTGTAAGAATTTCTGATCGTGGGTGCTTGGCCGTCTCTAAAAATCATCCATGTGCAGCATCGCATCGCCTCCCAGCGCCGTGGTGAGGGATTTGGGAGGGGAGAGCGGGAGCTGGAGCGGAAGGGCGGCTCGGAGCCGGAGCCGCGCAGGTGGGCGAGCAGACGCTGCCACGGGGGGAGCCCGCGCCAGCTCCGGGCTGGCAGCGAGGGCAGGGGCCAGCGGGGACGGGGGAGCGCAGGACAGGCAGCCGGGAGCAGGATTTCCCGGCCCCGAGGGCTGGACACTGCCCGCAGGGAGCCGGCACGGGCGATTCTTCCGTGCCAGCGCAAAGCCGGGGGGAGTAGGCTGCAGGAGCTGGAGGGGCTGGAGGAGCCGGAGGGGCTGGAGGGGCTGGAGGGGCTGCAGGAGCTGGAGGGACTGGAGGAGCTGGAGGGGCTGCAGGAGCTGGGGGAGCTAGAGGGGGCTGCAGGAGCTGGAGGG
>VWZT01016563.1:55534-89482 GCA_013397055.1 Pachycephala philippinensis | reverse complement strand
GGGGCAGCTCCCTGACAGGGTTTGGGGAGTTCCCTGACAGGGTTTGGGGAGCTCCCTGACAGGGTTTGGGCAGCTCCCTGACAGGATTTGGGGCAAGCTCCCTGACTTTGGGGCAGCTCCCTGACAGGGTTTGGGGAGTTCCCTGACAGGGTTTGGGGAGCTCCCTGACAGGGTTTGGGCAGCTCCCTGACAGGGTTTGGGGCAAGCTCCCTGACTTTGGGGCAGCTCCCTGACAGGGTTTGGGGAGCTCCCTGACAGGGTTTGGGCAGCTCCCTGACAGGGTTTGGGGGAGATCCCTGACAGGGTTTGGGGCCAGCTCCCTGACAGGGTTTGGGGCAGCTCCCTGCCCTCATCCAGCGTTTGCCTCCCGTAGCCTGCGGCTCCTCATGAGCACGGCCTGGCCTCAGGCAAGCTCAGCTCAGCAGAGCCTGGCTTAGCGTTCCAGGGCTGAGATGGGGAAACATTCCTGAGCCTGAGACAGGAGCGGCTGCGGGGGCTGGGGCTGGCTGGAACAGGGAGCTGCCCCTGGCCTTGCCCCAACAGACTCAGCACCTCCTTTCTGCCCCCTTTTCCTGGTCACAGGAATTCTGCTCCAGCACCCGAGGAGGTGAAGGAGCAGGGACCCACCTGCAGAGTGTCCTTGCCCAGTTTGTGCTGTGTTTCAATGGGCTGGACATTAATGTTGGCAAGGAAGGTGCCAGGGAGCTGCTCGGGCTGTCCCAGCACGTGCAGCAGGTGAGGAGCAGAAGGACAAACGCCCTGCCTGTGGGGGACACCCAACCAGCTTCTCTTTAAAGAGGTGTCACACGGGGATTTGGATCTGTCCTTGTGATGACAGCAACTGTTCCTGTCCGTGGCAGAGAACTTCAGAGTTACCAGTCAGAGAATCCCAGAATCACAGCATGGCCCGGCTTGGAAGGACCTTAAAGCCCATCCAGTGCCCCCCCTGCCATGGCAGGGACACCTCCCACTGTCCCAGGCTGCTCCAAGCCCCGTCCAGCCTGGCCTTGGGCACTGCCAGGGATCCAGGGGCAGCCACAGCTGCTCTGGGCACCCTGTGCCAGTTCCCAAACTCTGTCCAGCAGCTCCAGCTCCTTCCTGTGCTGGGACAGGGCTGGGGCAGCTCTGCAGGTGGGCTCTCACCTGAGACAGGGGCACAGGGGCACAATCCCCCCTCCCCTGCTGCCCACGGGGGGCTCAGCCCAGGGCAGGGGGCTCTGGGTCAGGGCAGGTCCAGCTCTCAGCCCCAGCACCCCCAGCTCCTTCTCCAGCTCCAGCTGCTCATCCCCAGCCTGGGCTCACCCCGGGGGTTGCCCCCTAACCCCTGCCAGGCACATCCTGCCAGCCTGAGCCCCCTGCAAGCACGAGCCAGGGATGGAGCCCTGTCCCCACATCCAGCACTTGTGAGCTTGACTGGAGACACCAGATTTGTGAGCAGGCTGAGACACCCTCAGTCAGGAAAAAAAAGGAGCTGGAGGATGCATGGAGGGAGCCAAGAGGGAAAACACGCTCAGACACCCGGTGGCACAGGAGAAGCTGCAGCAGGGTGTCTGAGCAGAACAGCACGTCCCTGTCACACCCCATGTGCTGCAGCCACCGCCGAGGAGCCGAGGGATCTGGGCACGGCACCCAACGGGGAGCTGTGAGCCCCCACTTCCCCCAGCACAGCCCAGATCCACATTTAGACTCTCTGGGAAATGCTGGCTGAAAGGAAGCTGGCACGAAATTTCCATTTGCAGTCACAGGGGTTTGGGGAAATCAATCTCTTTAGAGTCCTTTGGAAACCTCAGTCTGATGGCTTTAAATATTTACTGTACTCCTGCACAGCAGATGCCAAAATTGCAGGGTACGTTCTCCCTGGCAGCCCGATGGTGCAGGCACTGCGAGACTCCAAACCAGCCTGAGCAGGTGCCGGTGAAAAACAGCCCCTAATATGATTGTGATTTGCAGTTGAAAATCCCTGAAGTGCTTTTGAATTTGGGAAAAAAATCAGCAATAATTTTTGTGCCTGCAGAGCATTGGAGTCCTTCATGCTGGGAGCAGGGAGGCCCACGCCTGGGCCAGCTGTGCCCACTGCCTCCTGCTGCACGGATCAGCGCCAGGAGTGCCCACCCGGGATCACCCCCGTGCTCCTCTGGCTCTGGATGGCTCAGCCGGGGAAACTGGGAGCAGAGGTGATGCTTGTCCTGCTGGTGGGTAATGGCAGTGCCACTCAGGGGCTTTAAAGTGGCCAGAGGGAGCATTAGGGGTCTGTGGGATCCATCATATTTTCTCAAAACATAACAGCAGGTGACCTGTATTCTTCCTCTTTTGAAGATGCCTCTGATGTCCCTGCCTGCTTCAGGGAGAGCCCTTATTCAAACCCTAAAAATTCAATGTGAGAGCCCCAGGAAAACCCTGTCAGGGCTGGGGCAGCAAGGGCAGAGCCCCAGGAAAACCCTGCCAGGATTCGGGCAGCAAGGGGAGAGCTCCAGGAAAACCCTGCAGGATTTGGGCAGCAAGGGGAGAGCCCCAGGAAAACCCTGCAGGATTCGGGCAGCAAGGGGAGAGCTCCAGGAAAACCCTGTCAGGGCTGGGGCAGCAAGGGGAGAGCTCCAGGAAAACCCTGCAGGATTTGGGCAGCAAGGGGAGAGCCCCAGGAAAACCCTGCAGGATTCGGGCAGCAAGGGGAGAGCTCCAGGAAAACCCTGTCAGGGCTGGGGCAGCAAGGGGAGAGCTCCAGGAAAACCCTGCAGGATTTGGGCAGCAAGGGGAGAGCCCCAGGAAAACCCTGCAGGATTCGGGCAGCAAGGGGAGAGCTCCAGGAAAACCCTGTCAGGGCTGGGGCAGCAAGGGGAGAGCTCCAGGAAAACCCTGCAGGATTTGGGCAGCAAGGGGAGAGCCCCAGGAAAACCCTGCAGGATTCGGGCAGCAAGGGGAGAGCTCCAGGAAAACCCTGTCAGGGCTGGGGCAGCAAGGGGAGAGCTCCAGGAAAACCCTGCAGGATTTGGGCAGCAAGGGGAGAGCCCCAGGAAAACCCTGCAGGATTCGGGCAGCAAGGGGAGAGCTCCAGGAAAACCCTGTCAGGGCTGGGGCAGCAAGGGGAGAGCTCCAGGAAAACCCTGCCAGGGTTTGGGGCAGCAAGGGCAGAGCCCTGCCCAGCCCCTAATCACCTCCCCACCGCTTTCCCAGCTCGTTCCCCAGCACCAGGAATCCAGCCTGAAAGCCAAAACCCCAACCCAGGGGCAGGGTAAGAACCAGGCTGGCACAGGAGGTGCAAATGCCAGGGATGGGTTTGAGCAGCTCCTGGTTCCAGAGCTCTCCTGTGCCTTGGCTGTGCCCTGGCTGAGGGAAGGGCACCCGGTGCTCCTGGCACATCCGTGGGGATTCTCCAGGCTCGTGCAGGGATTTGGGAGGGCACACAGACCCTGGGACCTGCTGCAGTGTGGGGACAGGAGCCGGGGCTGTGCCCCTGCAGCCCCAGCAAAGGCAGAGCTTTGGTAGGGAGGATCTGAGTGAGCCCTGCTCTTCAGTCAGAGCTCTTGGGTCCAGGGAACCAGGGAAAAAATAACAGCCTTATAAAAGACTAATTAGGGACAATCCTAGCTCCTCTATAGCCAGTAAGTTTTGCTATTAACCATTATCAAGGCTAGATTTTACCCAAGGAGATTTCCTGTTAAAAAACAGCTTAATTAAAGCGGGTAGAAAGCCCTTGTAGGTCTCCCTACTCCCACACCAGCACCCCAGGCAGGCAAGTTCCAAACACGCTGCTTTCCAGACCTGAAACAGGGATCAAGGGGAGATAAAAGGGAAGGGAGAGCCCAGGGGCTCAGCTTGCACATGGAGCAGGGAGATGGCTCCTTCCCACAGAGCTCAGCATCCTCCCCAAGCCAACATCCCATCCCTTCCACCCTGCTCAAACATCCCCCTCTGCTCCAGATCCTGTCCTCGCTCTCCCCCAGTCCATCACCACCTGCCCTCCCCCAGCAGCCCCTCATTTCTCTCTCTGAAGCCTCCTCCCGCAGATATTTTGGGCACCCGTGGTACCCAGCTCTTTGCAGCCGGATGGAAGCAGGAGGCTTCTCTCTCATCTGCCAGGGTGGATGCAAAGCAGAGCCAGCAGGGTACAGGCCCGATAAACTGGGAGAGAGCTTTATGTAACTGGAGAGAAAGAGCCAAATTCCTCCTCACCCTGCCGCAGACGGGAGGCTTGGGGTGTGCCAGGAGCTCTGTGCTGAGGTGCCCTGGCTGCAGCAGCCTGGGGCTTTGGGCTGGGGGTGCAGAGCCCACCCAGTGCTGGGGCTTCTGCTCCTCTCCCTCCAGACCAGAGGAAACCGTGTTTCCCCTCCATCCTGGGAAAGCAGGAGCTCCCAAGCCTGGTGGTGCCACAGAAGGTTGCTGCAAAGCTCCAGTTGGGTTGTTTGAATTCAGATTTGGAGGGGAGGTTTTGCGTTAATCAAATCAATGCATTGTGTGAGGCATTTCCCATTTAAATGTCTGAAAGAGATGCCAACCCAGGGATTGGTGAGACATGGGCACCATGGGCTGGGTCCAGAGGGTTCGGGAAAGAGTGGAGCTGCTCCTGGGGTGTGAGCTCTGTGCTCAGTCCAAGCCCCCACCGAGAACAGAGCCTGGATCAAGTGCTGAACTGTCCTTGGGTGGAGACACTGCAATTCCTCAAACTTTGTTCCAAAGGAGAGAAGGAAGGGAGCTCTGATTTGCAAGAGCACAAAACCCACTGTGCAGCATGGAGGTATCTCATACAAAGACACAGGAATAACTAATCCAGCTCCAATTTCACATAGACCAGGCATTTTTCATGTTGCTTCCACAGAAGAGCCTTCCCTGCAAGCTTTCCCAGTGCCCTCAGTTGGGCTGCAGGGACTTACACTGCAGAATGCAATAAATAAGGGTGGCTTGAATCAGGGCTGAGCTGCTTGGTGCAGAAAGGGCAGCCAGGTGTGCTGGGAGAGGTGTGAGAGCCAGGCTTCGGGGGATCCAGGGCTTTGTTTGGGATCAGCCTCCCACAGCACAGGAGTTTGGCTGATCCCTGCCCCGGCTGCTCCTGCGAGGAAGAGCAGGGATGTGGTGAGAGCAAGGATTTCTTGTAGCAGTGGTGGCTCTTTCCAGGAAATATCCAGAAAACACCATTTCCTGAGCTGGGTTGGGAGCTCAGAGAGACGTGAAAATACAAAATAATTGCTGGAAAGGAATGTGAAAATGACAGCTCTTTTTCTGCCTGGTGTTACACTTCACTGCTCTTCTCCCTCCTTTCATTAATTCCTGTGACTTCACATATTTGAGGAAAGCTCCCATTAGTCACAGTTGCTTTCCCACTCATCCTTGGTGCCTTTCAGCAGTAAGTCCAGGCTAAGTGGTGCCCATGTAAAACAGATTTCCTGATGGCAAGAATTTCCCTGAGTCCAGCTATGAGCTGAGCCTCGTTATGTCTGAGCAGCGTTACCTCTCCCTGAGAAGTCAGGGTCAGAACGCAGAACCTAATGATTTGGGACAGATACTTAATATCAAATAAATCCTTGTCCAACTCCACCCTCTCCAGCTGCCAGTGAAGAGCACCAGGCCAGGAACGAGCACTGTCAGCAGAATGATCCCTTCCAATTATCTGGAGCTGATCTGGCAGAGGATGTCTGTGTGCTGGGAAACTGAAGTCACCCCCAAAGGAGCATCAGCTGTCTCTGCCCCCCGTTCTGAGCTCCAGGCTGCCCCAGCCGTGGGCAGGAGGAGGCTCTTGGCACCACCAGCCCGGCAGCTTCCGCACCATTTCAAAGCTCGAGGGTTCCCTACTTGCATCCTGTGCAGACCACGTTTAATTCCAGAGCCTGCCCGAGGGTTTGAAGTCTCCTTTCCCCTTTCCCAGGCGTGAAAAGCTCCTGGTGGAAGTGAACAGCAGAGCACGGGCAGCTCAGCATCGGGAAACGAGGTGGGGAAAGCACCGGGAACATCTGAGGAGCCAGCTCTCCTCAAACCTGCCCGAGACACTCTGCTCCAGGGAGTTATCCTTGCCCTTGCTCTGAACACCGCATTTCCCCTTCTCAGCTCCATGGAGCAGCTGGACAGGGCAGCGGCTCCGTGGCAGTGCCAGGGGGCAGGGTGCGGGGGACAGTGCCCAGGGGCAGTGCCAAGGGGCAGTGGCCGGAGCCTGTCCAGCCGCCCGAGGCTGGCACTGCTGGCACACGGGAGGCTGTCCTGGCCCCCGGCGTGGCTCAGGCTGTCCCCAGCTCGTCCCCGGCGTGGCACAGGCTGTCCCCCGCTGGCACCCAGCGCTGCGCTGGCATCACACCCCGCCGGGCTCGGTGCCACCCCGGCAGATGCGCAGCGTGGCAGGGCTGCGGGAGGAGCGGCGGGGCGTTAGGGCAGGATTTGTGCTCAGGAATGTTAAACCAGGAATGTCCCGACCCCTCTGGGGAAGGAGCCGAGTCGCTGGGTGCGGGACAGGGTGCCACTGTCAGAGTCCCTATCGCCACCATCTCCACAGTCCCGGCCCTCTGCTGCAGAAATCCCTGCCCCGAGTCTTGTGGCTCTTTCCCAAGGGCTCAGCCCTCCGCTGGAATCAGCCGCAGCGTTCCCAAGGCTTCCACAACGAGGGAACGGGAGCATCCTTCCCCGCTCCGGCCGGGTTTGCTGCCCTGGCGCTGTGCAGGACATGCCTTGGCTGCTGCCAGTGCTGCAGCTGCTGCATCCGAGGGCGGACCCCGAAATAACAACAGGGACACGCTGTGAAATTCCGAGATAAAACAACAATAAAAACGATCTTTATTGCTCTCACTAAAAGCACTAACAGCAGCACTTTGTTCAAGCTGAGCTCTAAAAGCAGGGTTTTAAAGCCTGCCCAGGGGGATACGTGCCAGCAGTACACGGCACCACAGCTTCCCCAGGCTCCTTCCCAAATCCTGCACCCAGGGTCTTGGGGGCTGCCCGGTGCTGTGTGTCCTTCTGAGTGCTCAGTTTTGATTTGTGCAATAAAAAACAATTGGGTTTGGGTCCCTTTGTGCCAGTGTAGGGTTATTGGATTCCAGCAAAAAGGGGCAAACAAATACTCAGCTCACCATGATGCTACAGCTTAGGAGATGCTGCTGTGCTGGGTGAGGGCACTGGTTTATCATGTGAGGGTCTGGTCGTGGGCAGTGGTGCCTCCTCCTGGAAGGGCAGGTCCCCAGTGGCACAGGTGACACTTGTGTGGCATGTTCCTTACAGGGATGAGAGGAGATAAACTTGGGCCATCCTCTCTCCCTATTTGACCACCGTGCTGCAAAGTTCCAGGCGCTTTTCCCAGGTCTGTGAACAATCCCTGGCACAGACCCAGCTCCCACCTCCGGCTCTCCATGGATTTTACAGGTTCTGCTTTGCAGCCTCGCAGACGTCGCACGGTGCTGGACTCGTGTCTGCTCTGGAGGCACCACTTGGGGAAGGCTGCTGAGCTCAGCTCTGTTAGATTTATGACATGGTCAGGCTCGTAAAACAGGCTCTAAACTCAGGTGCCTTAATTCAGGGCCTCCATTTGTCAGAGGGTTAAATCCGTGCTGAGCTCAGGGTCTGACACCCTGGAGCAGCACAGGGAGCCCTGCTGGGACACGGGATGGAGCCACTCCCACACCTGCAGTGCCCAATGGCCTTCCTCAGCCAAAATCCTCCTCATCATCGCTGCTGGGAGCCCCCTGGGGCTGGCAGGCAGGCCCTGAGCCCTTACACAGGAACAATCCTCCAGGATATGGAGTTTCCAAGCAGTGGAAACAGCTGGGTACACTGAGACCTCAGATGCAAGCACAGGGAAGATTCAGCCCTGTGAATAATAATTTTGCCATTAAACACCCTCATTTCAAGCTGGTGGCTCTGCTGTTTGTGCCATTGGGGTCTGTGGTTTGTGTCATTGTCTCTGGCAAGCCCCACTCAGAGCTGGCACACATCGTGCTGTGCCCCCGACACCCACAGCCTCCAGGTGCCTTCAGAAATCAGGCTTGGGAGCTTTCAGGTCTTGTCTGCAATATATTTTAACTTAAATTTTACTTGATTTAGCTTTAATAATTTTGTCAAAAGTTATTTAAGGAACTTTTGCTGTGCCTGCAGCTTTCTGCAGGGTCGGATGCCTCACGCAGCTTGTCTGAGTTGTGATGGCACCCAGATATCTGTTTATCCTGTTGGTTTGGGGTTATTTTATATTATTTCCAACTCCTCTTAGCTCCAGTTTTGCTTAGCTTTGTGCAATTGAACGACTTTCCCCTCCATTAAGAAACCCCATAGCACAGAGAGAAGTTGAAGCAAACCTAAATAATGCCAGCACAACAAACACACAGCCCAGCAGGAGAGGAGAGAGTGTCATCCAACAGCAGGTATTGACTAGAAATTTATTAAAATAACCCTGAATGAACCCAAAATTGAAGGGGGATTGCTCCCACTGTGCTCCTCCAGGAAGCTCCTGTGGGAAGCTCACTGTGGTGCCATGAGGAAGGGTGAGAATGAACACAGGGACAGGGATGGGGACGTGGCACTGCTGTTTCATTACTGTTTTTCTACTCTGTGCCCCCAGAGCAGCAGAGATGTCACTGCCAGGAAAGCAGCTCGCTGGGGACAGTTTGCAGTAGCTTTCATCCTTGCCAGAGTTTAATCATTTTCATTTCTTTGTGCCTAAAATTAGGAGGAAAAGTGGCCAAACCCCACCAGTTTGGGGAAAAAACACCCACACCTACCCAAGCAGATGGGTCTGTTTTTAGTTTCTAATTAAACTCACCCTCTTGGCTGGGAGGGAGAGCCCGTTTCTAACAGGGGAGGGAGCGGGAGATCCTCTCCAGGCTGTTTTCCAGCGAGGGGGAGCCTCATTCCGTGTAAAGGGGAGCGGGATGACGAAGCCATGAGTAACCAGAGAGGGATTCGCTGTCCTCCCGGCACGCTCCGTTATCCCGGCAGCTGGAACGGCCGCGTTTCAAACACGTTCAGCTTTTTGCTTTTTGTCCTGAGGAGCACGAATCTCTGACGATGGTGCCATCTGTCCCTGCGAGCACGGCCCTGGCGACGTCTCTGCTGTCCCTCCCCACGGTGGTTTGGGGCAGAGCCCTGGCACCAGCCCGTGTGTGACAGCCCTGAACGAGCAGGGAATATTCCCAGATCCGAAATGTCCCCAGAACAGAGCGAGACAACCACCCTGGTGTACAGGGCCCGCTGGAAGAGCTGTGCTGGCCTCTCCCAGGAGAGGGAATGCCCTTGGGAATGGGGCACAGGCGCCGTGGAGGGGCTGCCACAGCCTGGCTTCGTGTGCCAGCGGGGATGGGCAGGCAGCAGAATGGCGGGGAAAGGGGGAACAGGAACAGGGAGAAGGGAAAGGGGGAAGGAAAAAAGAAAAGGGGAAGGGAAAATGGAAAAAGAAAATGGAAAAGAGAAAAGAAAGGGAAAACAAAACAAAATAAAATAAACCAAAGTTAAATTAAATTATATTAAATTAAAGGCCCAGCAAGGCAAGCTGAGCCGATCAGCATCTGCCTCCCCCAGTCCCTAAGAGAGCCACGGCTGAGGGGCTGTTCCCTGAGGGATGTGGCCCAGGGAGAGCCCCTGCCCAGGCACCCTCAGCCTGGTTTGCATGGGCTGGGGATTGCAGCCACACACCCAGAGCTGTGCTGCTGCGCAGGGCACACCGGGCAGGGATGGGCTTTGGGAAGTGAGTGCAGAGCACACAGGACACGCCAGCCTGGTCCCTGCTGGGTGACACTGCTGTGCTCTAGGGAGCAGCACTCAAAAATTGTACCCTAGGAGCCCAAAAGTCCTGAAGGAGAGCAAGAAAATCAGATTTCCCTCCTGGCTACAAAGGCTCAGCCACTGACTCCCCTTCCCAAGACTTGCTTGGAAACCCAAGAGGACAAGAGTGCCTTTGGCAAGAGACTGCCTGAAACGTGTGGAGGGCTTTTCTCTAAATTATCAACACGATTTTTTCATTCTGAGCAAAACATCCAGAGTTTCCTTCCACCTCACGAACCTTGCTTCACTGCCTTGACTTTTAAGTCAAACATTTCTCCCAGAGAATGCACTTGGGTTAAAACAACTGAATTGTTGAGATGCTCAAGTGTCCTTCTGCTTCTGGGTGAGCTGTGCCCACAATGCCCCAAACCCCTGGGGGCTGTAGTGGTGAGACAGGAAAATCCATCCCACCTCGTCATCCCCACGTCTCCCCATCCCCATCCCCATCCCCACACCTTCCCATCCCCACATCTCCCCATGCCCACACCATCCCCACATGTCCCCATCGCGGTGCTCTCCCCCCTGGGAAGGGCAGAGGCAGAGCATCCCTCCGGCAATTACAGCCAGGAGATAACACCTCATTTGCGATGTTGCCTTAAATTGACAACTGCGCGTGAAACAAGATAACAGCTTGTACTAATGAAGGTGTAATTTATAAACTGACGGGGCTAACGGGGCTTTAAACGCGGCACAAGAGCCCGAGAGAGGCGGATCAGGGCTCCGTGTGCCTGATCCCCGTCAGAGCCGTCCCAGCGCAGCACAACCCGCCCGGCTCCGGCTGCCGCCGCTGCTTCTGCTCTGAATTGACTGGAACTGATCAGTTTAAGACAATCTCTGAATTTCTAATGAGGTGATTAGCTGCAGAAAGGATTTCCTCGCAGAACACTTCATTGCCGTTTTGCTCACTGTCAGGGATCAGAATAAGGACCTGCACTTGCATATTAATAGCAGCATTAGGTGCCAGTGCAGCTGCTTTATCAGGGATGTTATCACTCCCCTGAAATAACTGACGTGGAAAAGCCCCATATTTTTATTTTGCGTGAAATACAACGTTCCAATCCCCCAGGGTTTGTTTTCAAAACCTGAAGTGTTTTTTATCATTTCTGGAATGCAGAATAACAACAGAACAATTTCCTTTAAATCAAAAGCTGGATCTCTTCCAAGTCATTTAACTTCTAAAAGTTTGAATTCCTTCTTAAAAAAAATAAAAAAATAAAAAATGAGATAGATTCAGTCTGAGCACTTCTAATGAGAATATCACAATTATACTTAGATTGCCACACGGGATTTCTCTTTACAGCAGCTTGATTCATGGGGGAAATTAACTTGTTTAAAAGTAACAGTTTTTAATAGAAATGTTCTGCTGACTGTTCTCCTTGCATTCTAGCTGGAATCTGCTTTGGCACGCCAGGTCCTGAGGCTGGGATGAGCTCCTTGCTCCACGCCTGCATCGTTCCAGCAAGTGGATCCTGCCCACAGCCTGTTGCAGCTACACAACTCATAGCAAGAAGGCCACTCTAATTGTTTAAAAAAAAAATCAAACAGAAAAACTACTTAAAGTCTTGAAAACTTCCAAAGTCAGCACTTGAAAAAATATGAAATGCAATGAATTAATGAGAAAGAGAGAATGAATCATTAAAATTGCATCACCACGGCGTGTTCCTGATCGCATCTCCCGTAATGTTCTCAGAGTCTGAACAATTGATTAAGAAAAACACCGCTGCACACTAAAAATTGGAAACGGTTAAGAAGAAACAGGATTAGCAAAGTCTTACAGGAAAGGTCAATTATTTCTCCCAATTTATTGCTAACCTGACATCTGTAAACAAATCACTGGGGGAACTCCCTGAAGACTACACCGTGTCCAACAAGACATCCTAATTAATGAGGATGCACCATGCAAACACAAACACGGGGAGAGAGATCATATCTAAACCCAGCCCTTAAAAGATGCGATGGAAATGTTCTCTCGGGAGGTTGTGGGAGATCAATAAAGGGGAAGAAGGTTCGGCAGAGTCGGAATTTGCCACGGGGTAAAGGCGAATAATCTTTGCTGTTATCAGAGCTAAGATGGCGAAACGAATTAAATGAGTTTAGAGAGGGCTTAGTGAGACTGGCTTAAAAACGAGAGAGAATTGGCTTCAAAATGAGAGGGCTGCAATCATCCCTCGTGCTCCACGGTGGCAGAGGCTGAGCCAGGATTTTCCGTGCCCAGCCTGGCTTTAGATGCTCTTGGTCTCAGCGAGTGCCTCGCTGACCTTCGGCATCTCTGGAGGCCGAGCCATCGAGCTTGGAGAGCTCTCCAAGGAGGGCCCTGATCCCTGCATTGTCCCAGCCAAGTCCCGGACCCAAAGGTCAGGCTTTTCTCCTCTCTGGTGCCAGTTTGCAGCCGTGCACCTCGGTGGCATCCCCTGCACCAGCCAAACCCGCCGGTGGCCGGGCACGGTGCCTCCCCCAGAGCCCTTGGAGAGCAGAGCTGGATCGTGGCAGCTCGTATTAAAGATTCCTCTTCATCAGCATCCCAATGATTAAATATGTATAGAGGCATCTGAGATCCAATTTATTTCTTTTGTGTTGTAAATTCCTTTTCTCGTCGGCTTTGGTTTTTTTGAGCTGCTTATAATTAAGACCTTCAGACAGAGCTCAGCAGGGCTGGAAAGCAGCCATGCTCCTGTTATATCCCACCCGTTGCAAGTGCATTCCCCTCTCTTAGTCAACCAAAAGATTCTTCTTTATTCAGCCCAGTAATGACTTGATTTCTTTCTTTCTTAATGAACACAGTGAACACTGCATTGAGTCACTCATGTGCAACTTGGTGTTTTTTCCCTCCCTTTGGAAAGTTTTCAAAATATTTATAAATTTAAAAAGGAGCAGAGAAAGAAAGAAAATGAAGTTGCATTGTTTATCTGGCTGGTGCTGCCCCTTCTCTTTCTCATCTGTGGAAACTGCGATTGATGCCATTGTCTGAGCTGCCATGGGGCTGCCAGGGGGGTGGCAGTGTCCCCTGTCCCCTCTGCTCATCCCTCCTGCCAACCAGCCCTGCCAGGGGACCTGCATGAGGTGCAGGTAAGGACTGTGAGACCCAGGTAAGGACTGTGTGAGACCCAGGTAAGGACTGTCAGACTCAGGTAAGGACTGCCAGACCCAGGTAAGGACTGCCAGACACAGGTGAGGACTGTCAGACCCAGGTAAGGACTGCCAGACACAGGTGAGGACTGCCAGACACAGGTGAGGACTGTCAGACTCAGGTAAGGACTGCCAGACACAGGTGAGGACTGTTTGCCACAGGTGAGGACTGTCAGACACAGGTGAGGACTGTTTGGCACAGGTGAGGACTGTCAGACACAGGTGAGGACTGTTTGGCACAGGTGAGGACTGTCTGGCACAGGTGAGGACTGTTTGGCACAGGTGAGGACTGTCAGACACAGGTGAGGACTGTTTGGCACAGGTGAGGACTGTTTGGCACAGGTGAGGACTGCCAGACCCAGTGCCAGTCAAGAGGAGACTCCACAAGAAGGTTTAGGAGGAGGACAAATGCCCTGCAGGTTCAGAGCAGATTTATCAGGGGCTGCTCCAAGGCAGAGCTCTGGGAGGGAGAAGCCTTTGGCTGAATCCTGCTCCGTGGGTGTGGATGGATTGGACGGACCTCCAGGTCTGATCCAGCTCTTCCCCCGTGCTGTGGGAGACTCAGCACCTGGAGCAGAGCTGAGCCCTCCACCCTCACCTGCAAGCCCCAAAGCTCAGGTGTCCAGCAGGGCTGGTTGCATTGAGTGTGGCACTGGGGCAGTGGGACCTTGGCATGAATGGGGCACCCAGCGTGGTGTCAGCCCGGGGAGATGCCTCCCTCAGCTCGGGGGTTCCCCTCTCTGCTCACACCCAACACAAGCAGTGAGGGGCTATTCCCATTCCCTGTGCCCCACACTGGGGGTGGCAGGGGCAGCCCAACACACCCCATGGCCCCTGACAAACCGGGCCACTCCAAACCCAGCATCCTCCCCCTCCTGGCTCCGGTGGGTGTTCCGGGGCTCCTGGAGCTGGCTCCCACCCAGCAGGGGCTTCCAGCTCCCGCGGTGCCAACCCCTGCCAAACCTGCCAGCAGAGGCACCGCTCCCTCCCACGGCCCTGCAGCGAGGAGTGACTCCCTCCAGATGGCTGTAAAGGTTAACAAGGAATTTATTCGGAGTTACGTACAAATCAGATTGTTTTTTTTTTTTTTTTTTCCCCCCCAAGAGGGAACAAAAACAACCACAATTTCAAGCCCACACAGGCAGTGCAGCCTTCCAAGGTGGTTCAGTTGCCATAGACGACCGCAGGCAGCCGAGCTGTCACGCCGAGCCCGCGGCACCGCGGGGACCCGCTGTGACTCAGGGGACGGGGGTGAGCCCCACTTCTATCCCCCGCTGGCACCTGCTCCATCCTCATCCTCACCTCCCTGCCGGGATGAGCCCGGTGCCCAGGTGCCCTCCCACGGCACAGTGGTGTCTGGCCCCATCTGGCATCTGCTGGGGGAGTTCCTCCACAGGGTGCTGGAAAATGGAGGAGCTGGAGATTTGGGGCAGAATCTGAAATCTGGTGGTGGTTCTGCCACCATCATGGACACTCAGCTTGCAGCTGCACTGTCTCTGTTGCTCTGCTCCATCTTCCTCCAGTCCCCACAGAAAACCATCATCACACCTACAAAACCTTGCCATGGCCAGCCAAGGGGCTTTGGGGTGGCCTCACCACCCCACTGGCCAGTGGCTCATCCATCACCTCTGGAGACCTGAACCACCAAACTTGTTGGGTTTAATCTGCAAATCACCCAGCACAGCTCTGGGCTCCAGGAGGAAAGGGATTTGTTGTTGCCCTTCAGGGCTGACTGGCAGAGCCCAGGGTCTGTGGTGCTGCAGAGGACCTGGGTGGACACTGCTGTGGATTTGGAAAAAAGGGAAATGTTTTTGTGTGGAAGCTCCAGGAGAAACACCACGCGTGCTACAAGAACCACCTGTATCCACAGCCCCAGCACAGGACCCCAGCAAGGACACTGGGAAGCCCCAGGGATTAGTTTGCAGGAGACCTGGGTGTGGATGAACAGCTCATCAGTGCCAGATCTCCCTGGGGAATGGTGCTACAGCAGCTCCAGGGGGCTTTGCTGACTGTGACTGATCATCTGCATTCCAGGCAGAGACATCCCGGGTCCCCCAGGGCTGGGACATCAATTGCAGACACAGATGGAGTTGTTTTACCAGCCTGGTAAACTTCCCCAACATCTTTAATAAAATAAGTTTTTGGAAGTTTCAGGTAGAATTGATGTCAGCTATGGAAAGGTCACTGTGGATATTACCAGCCACAAAGAAAATGTTACACTCAAATGAGACCAGCACTGTCATAAATCACAGCAGACCCCCTCTGCTCCACTCGGGTGAGACCCCCCTGCAGAGCTGCCCCAGCCCTGGGCCCAATATCAGAAGGACCTGGAGCTGCTGGAGCCAGTCCAGAGGAGGCCACGGAGCTGCTCCAGGGCTGGAGCCCCTCTGCTCTGGAGCCAGGCTGGGAGAGCTGGGAATGTTCCCCTGGAGAGGAGAAGGCTCCAGGGAGAGCTCAGAGCCCCTTCTAGGGCCCAAAGGGGCTCCAGGAGAGCTGCAGAGGGACTGGGGACAAGGGATGGAAGGACAGGACACAGGGAATGGCTTCCCACTGCCAGAGGGCAGGGCTGGATGGGATATTGGGAAGGAATTGTTCCCTGTGAGGGTGGGGAGGCCCTGGCACAGGGTGCCCAGAGAAGCTGTGGCTGCCCCTGGATCCCTGGCAGTGCCCAAGGCCAGGCTGGACAGGGCTTGGAGCAGCCTGGGACAGTGGGAGGTGTCCCTGCCATGGCAGGGGGGGGATGGTCCTTACAGTCCCTTCCATCCCAACCCATTCTGTGATGAAGGGTGATGGGACTCTGGCAGGTGTCAGTCATTCTGTCCTGCTGCACCCCCAGCAGATGCAGCACCGAGGGTTGTTCAGAGGCACAGAACGTCCCCATTTTTTGCAGGCTATTTCTCCCTCTCCTCCCAGAGAAAAGTTCATTTATCACCAGCTTCCCAGGGACTCCCCTGAGCTTATTGGTGACATAAAGGGGAATGGAGATGTTTGATTCTGGTGTGCAGAAGGAAAACACCCTCCCAGCTCTGGGGGGGCTCAAGGCTTCATCTGACATTTTTATCCTGGTCAGATTGAATCCTGCCAGTGTTGCTACAGGGCCTCACTGATCAAATAGAGCCAATGCCAGGGCTATTTGGATGCAATGGGCCTCTCCAGCCCTCCCTTTTAGGTGCCAATGTAGGAAACAAATGGATCCATCCCACCCTGGGCACAGCTGCTCTGCACTGCAAACCTTGCGAGGTCAAGGCAGACCCTCCAAACAGCCAATATGTTCACCTGCAAATTTCTAAAGCTGTTTAATAGCATCTGGATCCATGTTTTCCATGGCTGAGCAGGGAAGAGCAGGAGGAGAAGCTGTATTTAGCTATTATCAGTAATAGGAACGAGCACACCACGTGCCACATTAGGAATATGCCTACAAAATGTGTTCCTGGGCTGTACACTCACAACATGTGTGGCTTCTTTTTTAGCATCGACGTGCAGCAGGATCCAAAATCTGGCACTGTGGGTTCTTTCCCCCCAAGCCTGTCCTGTTACCCAAATTGCTTTGGCTTCAAACATTGGTTCCCTTGGGCGTCTGTTATTCGCAGCCTTCCCGGTGCCAACTGAACAGCTTCCAGCAGCTCTGATGTCTCTCTTTTTATTTTATTTTTTTAATACTGTGAATCACTTTATTCCATCCACCTTCTGGAACAATTCCCTGGAGAGTACCAATTCTGACAAGCATCTGCTCGTGCAGGAAAGCCACGGCCATCCCTCCACTGGAATTTTTCACTCTTTATGGTCATTAAAGGCTCTTCAATCCCATTTACTGATGAATCTTGGGGGCAATGTATCAAAACAAGTTGTCCCTGCAGATATCTGTTGCTTGGATTGCCTGGAGCCTGTCCCCACTGCTCCCAGATGCTGATGCCCATCAGGACCATGGGCAGCCACACAGCTTCCTCTCTCCCATCCCTTTCCATGGGTCACAGTTTTTCTGTGGGTCCACGAGTTGCCCCAAAATTTCCCCTAGACCTTATACGGAGGCTCCCTGGGGAAGGAAGGGAGTAGAGAGTGAAATGAGAGCTTTTTGTTAATGCTTCCAAATTATTTAGGGTATTAAGGACAAGGAGTGACTGTGAGGAATTGCAGAAGGACCTTGAAGTGAGTGACTGGCCAAGAAAATGACAGGAGAAATGCAGTGCGGATAAATAGTGGCGCACGTGGGAGAAGCCATTCCCAACTTCAGAAATAAAATGATGGGCTCTGAGCTGACTATTAGCTCTCAGGAACAAGATCTCAGGGTTATAATAGATAGTTCTCCGAAAACATCAGCTCATTGCTCAGCAGAGATAAAAGAAAAAACGCATCTCCAATGTTAGGGATTACTCAGAGAAGAACAGAGCAAAACAGCCCCAATCACGCTGCCGCTGGATAAATTCCCTGTGCACCCACACGCTGAGCACTGCACAGGTGGAAAGGGATGTAGTAAAGCTGGGAAGGCTTCGAAGAAAGGTGGGAAGGATGATTAAACACGCTGACTTCATTTAGGGGAGGCAATGAGGCTGCAGGTGGGGAGCTCCAAGGCTTCCACCCGTGGTGACAAACCTTTCCCACCCACTGGGAGACACAGCGACCTCAGCTCAGCTCCTGGTGCAGCAACTTCTCATCAGGGGGTGATTCAAGCCCACGCAGGTGCTTCCCCTGGGTTTTGGGTTGGTATTTCTGCCACCCCCTCCTCTTGCAGGGAATCGATGGCCAGCCTGGCACCGTTGGCGCTGCGTGTCCCCCGTGCTGGGCAGGCAGCGTGGGCACCAGGGAACAGGAACTGGAGCAGTTTGGCAAAAAGCAGGCAATGGGTGCCAAAATAAAATTTAAAAAAAAGGGGAGAAAGAACTAGCTTCACCTTCTGTTCTTGTAATTCTTCTGTGCAAGCAAATCTGGTGGGAGGAGGAAAAGGAAAAAAGGCAGAAATCCAGCCCAGTGATGGAGGCAGGAATGTTGCACTGGAAGGAAAAAAAACCCAAGAGAGTTTGGGGCTAAAGGCATCCGCTCCCATTTGAAATGCCCAAGTCCAAATCCCAGCCCTGACTCATGGGTACACCAGACCCTGGGGGAATTTTCATCTTTCTAGAGGGGGATGATGAGACCCAAAACAAAACAGCTCCTGGCATTTGGGATCAGGGCAGCAGGGGGCTGAAAGAAGAGGGGGAGAAAGAGAGAAGGATCAGAGTGAGAGAACAGTTGTGCAAAGGGAACACTTGTGCAAAGCAGCACTAAGGAGGACAAATCCCCCCTGAGGCCACACCTGGGGCCTTGTCCCCAGCCAGGTGTCACGGCCCGGAGCATCACCTGCACCCCACTGCTGGTGCCAGCACACTGAGTTATCAGTGAACACATGTTCCCTTTGCCAAGGGCGAAACAGGTGCTGAGCGTGAACATGTGTATGAGGGGACAGCTGAAAGCAGCATTTTTGAAGGATTGGGTTTATCTGCTGCTGGCAGGTTGGTGCTGCCCTCGGGAAGGACTAGGATTGCCAGGGAGTGGGAACTGGGGGCCTCCAAAGGTCCTCCCTTTCCTGGGTGTGACACAAGGAACAAGGCTCTCCTTGCCTTGACTGTTGTGCACAGGTAGAGAAAGCAGGTCTTGGAGGCAAAAAGAGAGCTGCAGGAGTGAGAGCCATGCCCCAGAACACCCCTCGAGCAGTGACACAGACAGGCCCAGCCTGGCACAATGCTGTTCCTGGCCTTGGAATAATGCATCCCTGGGGTTCTCCTGTCCAAGCTCAGACACTGCCGGGGTCCCTCTGCCAAGGACAGAAGAGTCCTGTGCAGCACTGGTGACATTCTCAGCTCTGGAGGGCTGGTATAACACACATCTCCGTTTGGTGTGCACGGGGAGCAGGGATATTTATTGCCGGGGCACTGTCTGCTCCCAGCACGGAGCCCACGCGCTCACGGGGCAGCGGGACAAGGGCTGCTCGCTCTGCCCTTCACAGGGCCATCTTCATCCATTCCCATTATCCCTTCCTTGGATCCCTTCTGGAATCCCTGTGGATGCCGAGGAGGAATCACAGCTAACAAGGAATTACTGCGAAGTCACTTTGTCCCCGTATAAATTATTAATTTTCATCACATGAAGAAATAATAGACTCCTCTGCACAGAGGCCTTGGCCCATCAGACAGCGTGTCCTTGCAGATACAGGGACTTGATTCACCCTCCTTGGAGAAATTTGCAGAATTTGACCATATTCTGGAGCAGGGCAGAAATTTCCACCCACTGCTGGCTCTGTCTGACTTCCTACAGAAACAAGTTTCTTGTGTGTGGAGTGAATTATCTCCCCTCGGCCTGCTCCTGCCCGAGGCCTGCATCCTGCCCGAGGCCTGCCCTGAAATCGAGGAAGGTGCTTTGGGAGAAGATGCTCCTCGCCGTGTGGAATCCTGTGAGGACACAGGGACATTGTGCTGTGTTCCCACTGCCCCGTGCCCCCTCCAGGGCAGCAGTGCCCTGCAGGACACCCCGGGGTGGCACCGTGGAGGAGCTGAGCCGATGGATGTGGGATGCAGGCCTGGAGCATGGATGGAGGCATCAGGGCCTGTGGTGCTACAGCTCACTCAGGGCGCTGCAGCTGGAAACCCCAAATTAAATCAGGTGGCTAAATCCACCCAGAGCCTGGAAAAAGCCTTCACTGCCCTCAGCCCCAGAGCTGGGCTATCAGCTCACCATTGCCAGCTCGCTTCCAGTATTTATGGCTTCAATCAGATCTGTGGGGTGAGCACGGGAGGAGCAGCAGCTCTCTCTGGTTCATGTCTGGAGCGTGGCAGGAGGGAGGAATCGCAGCCCTGCTCAGCATGACCAGGCTCAAGGAAAATCCAGACATCCTCTCCCAAGCTGTGCTGCCCCAGGGCCACGCTGCCCATGGCTGCCTCACCCCCGCAGGCAGGGACACAGGGACACAGGATCGTCCTCTCTCCCTCTCCTTTGGCAAAGCTCCTATAATTACTGGGGTCCATTCACAGAACCATCTCGCTTCCCCCCTGTGTCTCTCCACCACCCCATTTTTCCTGTTTCTTGTGGGTTTCACCGGGATGAATATGGGATTAGGAGTGAAACATTGTGAGCTGAACTGAATGTGTTACTTAATGAACTGTATGAAATATTAAACCATGCCTGATATGAAGCACAGTGAATTCTGTAAGAAAGAATATATTACACTTGGGGAGGGCTGAAGATAATCAAATCTAATGAATGGATTTAGAATCAGAACACAGCGAGCTTAGAGGAGTTAAGTTTGGTTCATTGTGAGGCTGAATTGTGTGTGACGGCCGTTCAGGGCAGGTTCTGCCGCCGCATGTTTTCTCCTGTTGTGAATGACATTATTGTATTTTTCCATTTAACATAAATCTATTTTTCGGAAGGCTGCTTCCACCCGAATGGCATCAGCAGATCCCATTAATCACGGTGCTCTCAATCACTCAGAATTATTTAGAACCTCTTTTGTATGTCTCTGGCACTTTCCCCATATATGATTAATCTTAAACTAAACCAACTAAATAAATAAAACTGCAAGGATCCAAAGAGCATCCCTGTGAAGATCTCATTTAAGCAAGACATGTTGACAGCTTAGGAGGTTGGGAAGTTTCTGCTCCTGGAAGTTTCAGGAGGAGGAAAGAAGTTTTTAGTCCAAAGCAGGGGGATGAGCTTGGAAAGGAGCTGAACTCCTGATCTCAGTGGGGCCTTCTGTATTTTGGGATTGATTCCCTTGGTCACAGCCCACTCCATTTGCTCCTGAGCCTCTTGTACACCTACAGGAGACACCTGGTGGGCCATGGTGGCCCTCTGCTGTGGGGTGGCTTGTGCCAAGGATGGAGCATGAAGAAGGGGGGCTACTTTTGGGCTCTCCTCTGGGTTTTCTCACCAGGACTGGATGCCAAACTGAGCCAACCTACTCAGGAAAGGAGAGACAACACCGCTGCTCTGGCACGTCTGTACCTCGCCGTTTCCCAGGTGACAACTGCTATGGCAATGCCACCCCCTGCCACCTGTGAGCAGCCAGCTACGCCCCAGCAGAGCCAGCCCTCCAGAAAAATCCAGGAGATCTCCAGCTGGACTCTTGGATATGCAACAGCACTGCTGTTTCTGCAGCCAGAGCAGTGACAGTGAAACGTGAAGGAATTTAAAGCTGGAATGGGCTGTGCACCAGGCAGAGCCAAAATCCTACCTGAAACCTCCTAGCAGAGACACACCTGGAGCTGGAGAGAGTTGGGAAGAGTCACTTCATTCCCAGTGCCACGGCCAGGGTGTGCTGCAGTGAGCAAGATGAACTGTGCATGTTAGAGAGAGTCATTCCCTGACGGAAATCCCGGGGTGTTTGATGAAGCATGCCAACAGCACGTACCCATACTTTAACCCCAGTCCTACAGCTTTGTATTAGCTGGTGATAAATTTTTATTGCTGTTATCCACATCTATATTTGGGGCTTAGAAATATCACGTATATGAGTCACAGCCACCAGGACTCTGAGTTTCCTGTTGCCCCCAGCACGTTTCCAGTCCTCTGCCGAACGTGGGGATGCCGTGTGCTCCTGCAGAGCTGCCCGAGGAGCCAGCTCAGCCTTGGCAAACAGCAGATTAAATCGTGCACTCACCAGGTCTGGGGAACCAGGGCTGAAACAAAGATCTGGTGTAGGGCAAACCCACAAGGATTGCTTTAAATGTGCAGTGTGGGACGATCTCTGAGGAAGAGCAGCTGCTCTGCCTCCTCTCCCAGGGTGCAGCGTCCCTCCACTGCTCAGCTGGCTTTGGCTCTCGCTAATAAACTAATTGATTCAGCTTGGCTGTCCAGAGGTCTGAGTAATTTCAATATTGAAGCTCAGCTGTAATTAATTCAGTCAATACAGTCAACACAATCATGGGTGAGCAGGGACAGCTGTGCTCGAGTCCCTCACCCGGGCAGAGCGCAGAGAGGGAGACGCTGCACAGCTCCAAGGTGGAGCAAACATCCCAAAAAAGCTTGGCCATGATGCCAGGGCCCCCTCTCTACCCAAAAGACATCCACAGGACCCCAGAGAACAGAGCTTCATCTGAGACTCCCCTGGAGCCCAGCTTATACAATGAACACATGCCTTGTTTGAAGTGGAAATTTTAGAGTTTGGAGGCAAAATAATTTAAAATTCAACAACTTAATAGCCCTGAAATGGGGGCAAAAGGCAAGTGCCGTTGTGGGGACCCCACCCAGGCAAACTCTGATTGCCATGTTTTCCCCTGCCCGGTGCAGGGAATTGTCCCAGGAGCATGAGGCCACCCTGGGCATCCAGGAAGGCAGGGCAGGAGCTGAAATTCTCTGGAATTTCTGTCATTTCTGAGGCAGGAGATGGATTTCCTGGGGCCTGGTGAAGCCCTGGGTGCTGGGCCTGTGCAACGGCAGCAGCGTGTCTCGGCACGGAAGCCGGGGAGGAGGAAGGACTTTTGCCGGGAGACATAAAGGCAGCTAATAAATAATAGAGGGCAGTGTTATTACTTTTTTATCTTACGGAGTCAGACCAGCTTATGAAAGCCAGGCTGGTGCAGAATGCTAATGGGGCAGCCTTGGCAGGATGGAGTTATGGTTCCAGCCCCACATGGGAGTGAGCCTCCCTCCCCCGAGGTGCAGCACTTGGCTCTCTACAACAGCTCTGCTCCTGCCCCAGACCATGCTGGCCACTGGGTAGAGCCTCTTCCCAGTCCCTTCCCTAGTTGTTACTCCTCTGATAAATACCAAGGACACGGGAGAGCCTCGGGAGGCCGGGACAGGGGGCTGGGACTGAGTGTCACACATGCTGAGTGAGACACAGGCTTGTCCTGCCGTGTTAAACCACCACGGGAATGGCCACAGCCATGGGCTGGGATCCCCTCTGTTTGTTATCTCACTGTGCTGCTTTATCTCTTTGTCTAATTAGGCAGGGCAGGGGGTTTCTGGCGGCCAGGGGTGGTGCCCACCATCACTGAGGTGGTGGTGCCTTGCCCCGCCCTGTCTGGGCTAACATGTGCTGCACTGAGCCCTGTGCTGGGGTGCCAGCTCTGGGAGATTCCCAAAACCCATGGCAAGGGCAATGCACTCCAGTGATTAATGCTTCTTTCTCTTGCTTAGATGAAGAGGAGCAAATGCATCAACAGAGGAAGCGCAGCAGAGCAGCTGTGAGGAGGCATCGGGGAGGCTGGGAAGCAGAAAAAAGCAAACAGTCAGGTGTTTGGCATGGGAATGTTCCAAAGTTCCATGAACCAAAGGTAAAACATCAAAACATCAAAGGCTGACTTGCAAAAGCCTCCCCATCACTTTGTCAGTCCCCTGCAAAGCTGTGGGTAACAGCCCTCACTGTGCCTGGCACTGGAACATCGGCGCCTCGGGGCTGTTTTGCTCAGAGTCTGGGCAGCAGAACAACAGGAAAGGGCAGCAAATGTGTTCTGACTTCCGTGCTGCTGCCATCCCCCAGCTCTCCGCCTCCTGTGCAGGACGGGCCCTCAGCTCAGAGCCTTTCATCCGAGCCCGAGTTCAGATAATTCCCCAAACCTGCTTTTGACAAACCTCCATTCCAGTGTGCTATTTACAGAGGGTAGAAGGCACTACATTAGGAACCTGCAGAGAGAAAAATACTTTGTTTATCCGCACAGGAGGCACAGCTGATCCTCAGCAGTGTCACCACGGCCCTGTGCTGGCGCTGGCTGAGGTGACATTCCTGTCCCTGCAGGACCAGCCTGGCCCTACACGCTCCGAGACACAGCACCAGCTTCTCCATGGCAGCCTCTCCCCACCGGTGCAAACGGGAGCTGTGGGTGGTGCTGGCAGGGACGAGGGCACGCATGGGTTTGCAGTGTCACCGCTGGCACTCAGGTGCCCCACACCCACAGCACAGCACTGGCCCCTGTCTGTGACAGTCCCCACCCCACAGGAGCCCTTCCCTGGCCCCAGGGATGTCCCACGCTCCTGGCACTGATGCTCTCTGCCCTCTCCCTCAGGACACAGGCTGATGCCAGCTGCAGGGACACTCGTCTGTCAGCCCAGAAGGATTGCAGGGCTGGTATGGAGGCATCATCACCCCCCGAGGGATTTTGCCTCCTTCCTTTGTACGCACGGCACACACGAGTCGGCAGGGCTATTTTTCTAATTATTAGATTTTATTGGAAATCAATAAGCAAATAAGATGATTTTTCAGTCCTAATGCTTCCATAGCTCTTCTTGCAGGGCCCAGGTATTGCCAAGCCCCCTCTGAGACTCTTCCAGCCTGGTGATGAATGTCCCTGCCCAACTCTGCTCGGGATGTTCGCTGGCACGTGGGGGTGGATTAAGTAGTGAGGGGTTAACCCTGATGTGGAGATGAAACCCGAGGTAATTATCCCCTGAGTTCTGCAGGAATTGGGGGTGCTGGGTTAACCCTGATGAGGAGATGAAGCCCGAGGTAATTATCCCTGAGTTCTGCAGGAATTGGGGGTGCTGGGTTCTCTACAAGCCCCGCTGCCTGCTCAGAAGGACTCGTGTGTATCTCTCGCTCTGAGAGCCACCTCAATTGCCTCTTAATTTGAGCCCTGTCAACACAAGAGCTAAATGAAGAGTCATTTCTGTGAGAAGGAGTGCTGAGAGAGACGTGGGTCCTCAGGAGGCTCGTTGGTGGGGCCAGTGAGCTCTGCCATGGATGCTGCATCCGTGGGCTCCAGCCCTGCGCTCCCGGCACATCCCAGCACCTCTGGGCACAGCTGGGGAGAGGACGTGGAGGGCAGCTCCCTCTCCTCCAGCAGGGATGTTTTCCTAAGTATTGGACCTACTGGAGATCAGTTAAGTGCATAGGGTAATTCTTCATCTTATTGTATTGGAGAACAATAACTGTACTTCAAATCTTTGCTATTTATCAGTGGAAAGAATAAAAATAAACTATATATGTTAATGCTGCAAGTTTAAAAAGTCTAGCCTGTCTCTTCACTGAAGCAGTAGAAGAAAACACTGAAATAGAAGTAATTAGGGAAGGAGGGAATCATGGGCAGCCTCAGCACAGCAAAACCCATGAGAAGGCACTTGCCCCGCTGTTCCAGTCCCCTGGGGCTTGCTCCTGCTCACCCTGGCTACCTAGGGAATGCCAAGTCCTTGGATTAGGAACACGATTTACAAAGAGACCTTGTGGAAAGGAAAGAAAAAAAAAAAAAGAAAAGAAAAAAAAAGGCTGGGCTGATTTAAAGAAACCTGGAGTGAATAAATTAGTGGGGGAGCGGAAACGAGGAGATGGAATTACACGGGAGCGTTACATAAAAGCAGCTGACGTCTGACTCTTGCAATTAATTCAAATTGGGCTGAGCCTGAGCTTTGGGGAAGAATAACTGGTGGGCGGTGGTGAAAGGCAGAATGAGCAGTCGTGCACCGAGCTGGGGGGTGGTGCATGGCTGTGCTCCCCACCGGGGCTGGGCTTAATGAACAGTCATGCTCGGGACCTGCAAGGACATACCAGGGAAACTCCTCAGTGTTGGGGGGCTGGAAGGATAAAGAGAGGGGCATAGGGCATGGGGCACGGGCAGAGCAGAAACACGGAGAGGGAGATGTGCTTGCAGCTCTCTCTTGGCTTCTTGGCTCATGGGCAGCCTTTCTGCTGTTCCCCCTAAACCTGGAACAGGCAGTGCCTGAGGGTGACCTCAGGATGTGACCTGGGGCTGGAAGGACCTCCTGGGTCACCAGGCCCATGCCCTGCTCTCACAGCCCTGGCATCTCACGGGCATTGCCTGTGTCAGTGGCTCCTCCTGGAGAAAGTGGTCCAGAGAGCCATGGCGTTCCTGGCCAGGGCCACACTCCCGGCCACCAGCGCTGCACATGGGCACCGAGACACAAAACCAGGGAGTAACCTCAGCTGCATCTCCTATAACCTGGAACAGGCTGTGGGAGAAGGAGGAGGGGGCAGTGGTCACCCACGAGAGGCCATTGCACAGCACAGCTCAGAGCCAAGGGCGTGGATAAATCCCAAGGAGCCTCGTCACCTCTGAGCACCAACACCTGTGAAGGCCTCACTCCCCGTCAGCTCCGGGGCTTTGGGAAGAGGCTCAGGGGCACAGCAGGGTCCCCTCACGACAGGAGCATCCCCTGGATCTCAGGCATTCAGGGACTCCCCAGCTCTGCCAGGCTTTTCCTGGTCACTGCCTGCTCTACAGGCACTTGATCCACGCACAAGGGGTGGCTCCCACTGAACCTAACGCTGCCAATCCTGCTCATTTCTGTTCCCAAAGTGTCCAGTTTCATCCCAATCTCCGGTCCTCCAAGTGCTCCAACCTTTGGGTGGCCTCTGCTCCCCAGGGCAGAACCATTCCCAAAACCTGCCCATTCCCGTGAGCTGGAGACAGAAACAGGCACAAGATGATTCTGATGACTGAGAAATTTTGTGCAGGGATAGCTGAATTTGGGGTGAACCCAGAGTTTGTGAGCAGAGCCCCATGGACTCCAGCAGCCCCTGGGCTGGTGCTCCAGCCCAGCTCTGAATTCAGGACAGCACTCCTGCGATTGGAACAATCTTCTGCAGCCTTTGTGTTTGATAATCTGAGATCTGTGGGAGTCTCTACTTCATAATCCATATATCTTGTGACCCTCTGGAAGCCTGACAACTATTTCATGCTCGGATGGCTCCTTGCTCATCTTCGTCTGTGCAAGAGGAGCGTGTCCTGACTGGCACAGGAGTAGCTCATATTTCCATCACGTCCAGACACTGATTAAATGTCTTCAGCCAAGCACAAGGCAACTTTAACTGGGTTTATTCTCTGAGGACTGGGAGGACTGGGAATGAGGCCAGAGGAAGACGCAGAAGACCCCAGGCCAGGCAGAGGCTGGAAAACAATGGTTAAAGACAGGTTTGGCACCTCCAGCAAATCTCACCAGAGCCTGCTGGGAAAATGAGCTTGTCTGAAAATCAGGATTGCCCCAGGTGCCCCAGGGTCCCCTGGGCTGGCAGGGTCCCTTCTGGGTGGCCAGGCCAGAGCAAGGGGTCTCTGAGCCTCTCGCACCCCTCCTCAACCTGTGATGCCTTCTGGGGGGGTTAATCAGGATGGGGAGGGAAACTGAGGCACGGCTGGATCCATTTGCTTTCCTTGAGCTGTTCTTGGTCTGACTGTGCAATGTAAAGCCCTCCATGGCTCCACCCTGCTCCTGGCACTACACCCTGGCAGGATTCCTGGTGCCACCAGCCAGCACCACCCCACCAGGTCCTGCAGCTCTCCAGGCTCGGCGGGGCTTGGAGCAGTGCCCAGGCAGGAGCCAAGGCGGGTTTGGCTCTGCAGGTACAAAGCTCTGGGCACGAATAAAACCAACTAACAGAAAAATGGTACAAAGGGAGCCGGGCTCTCGGGGCCAGGCTGTGAGTGAGAGCAGTAAATTGGAGGATAAAGCAGTGGCTGCTGGTCAGCCTCTATTTCACCCTTTCAAGCTGCAGTAAAGAGGAAATGCTTTTTTCCCAGATTCGTGCTATCATCACTAAACCTTGTGTATGTAGAGAGTGTATTTCATGTCCTCATGGGCTTTGCAGTCAATTGAATGCTTCTAATGCTCTCCCCCCTGCTTTCCTTGCATGGATGCTAAAGCACGCTCCTCTCTGGGATCGGGAGCCAGGCACGCTGCCACCAGGATGGCTGTTGGAGCAGGCACCAAAGGCTGTGGGAATCAACCATTTAAAGTGAAATTACGGCTCTGGGCCCCCTCTTACTTCTGATTTCCTGATGTTATCCCGGGTATTTGTCCTTCAGGGATTATTGGCATCCTGAGGCACCTGTACCAGCTGCACAGCCCAAGAGGAGAGACCAGCGTTCCCCCAGGATGATGCCGGGGGTGCAGAGAAACCTCAGCACGTCACTCAGAAGCGTGCAGGAACATTTTGGCTGCGCACGGTGTTCTGCAAACACAACCTGTGAATCGGCAGCGCAGCACCAGCAGATAAAACCAGATCGTATTTCAATATTTTCACAATTTTCAAGGCAGTTTCTTGAATGCCAGGGACGGTGCAGGGTTTGTGAATCCTCTCCCTCTCTCTGCTGCTCTTTCCAAACACCGATAAACTCCCAGCGCTCCCCACACAGCCACATCATCCCTCCTGCAGCTGCTGCAGATTAAGAGCCACTGAGAAGTGCTTTTCCAGGGGCTGGAATGGGGATGGTTGGCACAGCTGCTGTAAGAGGTCAGGATTTTCCATGTGCCTCCCACCTCCACCTTCCTGCAGCTCCTGGTGGCTCCTCCGTCACAGCCCCGCTCCTATGGCCGGGGTGGGAGGAAATCAGGCAAGGGTCACAGGAGGATCACAGCAACAGCCCAGCAGGAAACATTCATTTTCCCATCCAGGGCAATAGCCCAAGCCTGGATTTGTGGGAGTAGACAGGAACACACCCCAAATTCTGCTGCCACCACGCCAACCCCCTGGCCACCTGCACCGGCTGAGGATGGATCTGCAAAGACAAAGGAAAGCAAGGGAGAGGAATGCCAGAAATAAACTCACACAGGAATTAAAGAGAGGCCTGGCTCTTCTCCCACCTGCCAGACCTGCTCTGAAATTCTCTTTATTTTGGTAACTCAATTTTTCCCTTGGTCTTATGAGAACAACACAGTGAAGTTCAGTCTGATGTGCCCTTTGAGGGCTCCTACACTCTTGGGTGTCCACAAGCAGCTGGAATCTCTTCTTGTAGAGAGGTCTGATGGTGTGGGAGATGGAGATGAGACTCCAAAGCACTGATCCACCTTTCTCCATCCACCTCCTCCATCCAGACCTTCCCAGCCTTCTTTCCAACCTCCATCCAGACCTTTCCAACCTCCATCCAGACCTTCCCTGTGTCCTCCCCAGAGGTCAGAGTTTGTCCAAGGACTTTGGTGCTGGCCATTGGCCTTGGAGGAGCTGTTTTCCCAGGAAAACGAAGCATCACGTTGGCTCCACACATATGTCTGGTAGAACCATGAAATATTACAGAAGATTGAGATTTATCAGTTCGGACAGATTGGCCTCTTTTGCTGGGCCTATAAAAGCTCTGAATGATGCCATCCATCACGGGCTGGACAGCAGCAGCTCTGACTGAGGACCAGGCAATTTTGCATCGCTGGGGCCAAGTGCCAATTCCTTAAGTAATCCCAGGTTTCATTACAGAGACAGCCGGAGGAGGGCAAAGCTTTGAATTTTTTTTTTTAAAGTCAGCTGCAGGACACTTGCAAGTTATGATGGAATTGATGGTGGATGACTCGTTAAAATTAATTATAGCCATAATTAGGAATATTCAGGAAGAAAACCACAGGAAAATGATCCATGGAAGAATATTTTCTATAGTAATATTTTAAAATGCAGCAAAAATTTGCAGCTGCTTTATTAATTTAAATAATAAGCCTTGTATTTTTCTTGCATGGCTTTGGAGGGTTTCTAATGGAGGGGGCTGCCAGATGAGGCATTTCAGAGGAAATCAAATAACCTCATAAATAAATGAGTTTTCTTTTTTTTTCAGGGCATAACTGTATTCATTGCAATATTCATAGAGCATCACATTCCGGGGGAAAAGAGGCAGGGGGAGCCTCCAGGCTGCTCCTGCATCCTGAGGACAAACTTCTCCGAGCTGCCAGCTCCTCACCGTGACCTCATCCTGCCTGTGTCTGCAGCAGGGCAGCTCCTGCAAAACCTGCAGGACTGAGAGACAGGGACATGGGGACACAGGACAGAGGGACATGGGGACACAGGGACACGGGGACATGGGGACACAGGGCATAGGGACACGGGGACACAGGACACAGGGAGGTGGCTGCTCCTGACCCTCCCTCAGCACCCCCACCCCGTTACCCTGAGCCATATCACACCACTCACTGTGTGGTTGGCATTTTCAGCACTTGGGGCACTTTGTAGGAGTGAGGTGCCACACACACCTGCCCCAGGAGCAGCTCGGCAGCACAGCCAGTGCCAGGCACAGGGCACCTCTCCTGGCTCCTTGCTGAGCACCCAGCCCTGCTACATTTGGATTGTGGGGACACAAGCAGGAAAATGAAATTTTTGAAGTGATTTGAAAGCACTAAAGCTGCACTAAATACAAAAGGCAGCTCAGAATCCCAGAGGATCTTCCTTTAACCAGCTTCTGTCTCAGTCCAAAGCACACAGAGCCCACACAACCCCTCCCAAAGGCTCTGCAGGTTTGGGCACCAAGGGCCAGGTAATGGCTGAGGGACCTTTTCTTCCTGTGACACCAGGAGGTTACACAAATAACAGCAACAGCCTCAGCACCACCATCAGCTGATGGGGCTGGGCCTCGTTGATGGATTGAAGACATATTCCTGGGAATGGTGGGAATCTCTGCAAGCTCTGACTTTCCTCCATTGGGACACCAACCTCTAGGGAAACCCCCAAATTAAATCATCACAGCACATTAGAGTGGAGGACACCAGCATTTGGGCCCTTTCTGGATACTGGTCCAACATCTGTGTGTGCTCCTCCCTGCCAGCCCCACGGGGACACTTTGTAGGGCAGAGGTTTCTGCCGACCTCGGATTGCAAACGGCTGGGAAATTGATACCACAGAATTGCTCTCCAAAATCTCCTCAGGGACATGCGGCTTTTCGGCCATGAGCTGAGTGCTGCAGTGAGCCAAGAGCCCCCGAGCCAGGATGCTGCTGCCCAGGTCTGTGTGTGCCACGGGCCTGTGAGCCCAGGGATAAAGGTGCCCAGGTGAAGGGAAGCCCGGCCTGTGTCCTGCACATCCCAGCAGGGCAGCGCTTCCCAGACCCAGCTCCCTCCACGCTGCTGCTCTGAGCTGGGTGGGTTCCTGCCCTCACATCCCACCTCTCCCCTACAGGGATGCCCCTGCTGCTCCCTCGAGTGCCCAAAGAGAGTTACAGGCACAAAGCTGACAAACTACAGCTCCCAGAGCATCCACACCAAGAGGTTCAGGAATTTTTGCTGTGGTTGGATTTTTCACTGGTGGATTTTCAACAGAAAGAGCCCTGCTTTTCTATTCTGCACATTCCTCTACTCAACAGCCCAATTTCCTCCTGACAAAGAAATTCATTAAGAAACTTTCAAGTCGATCCCAACCATGGCAGCGAGTTGAAATTGCTCAAATCATCTCCAGAAAACCTTCTTACAATACATCCATCTCCGTCTGCCTTCGCATCCCCCTGGTAACTGAGTCGAACTCATAATGACCCACGAGCCTCCTGCCTGTTTAGTCCAGCTCTGGCACTTCCCATACCTGTCACAGCAGAAATATATTCTCCCAAATTTATTTCCAGGCAGTATTTCTGTCCTCAGGTTGTTTCTCTCAGCCGCTCTCTTTCATGTGATAATTGTAGGAGAATTTGCAAAGCTGAAAAAACCTTTCCCCAAGATTCCTGTTCCTGTGCGAAGCAGAGAGGTGGAAGAAAGGAGGGATTGGAGCAGAGCATCCACTGCTCTGGGGGTCAGCTGATGTCCTGCAGGCCATGGAGAAGCAGTGGCAGATCCAGCACAGCCGTGAGGATGAGGAGCTGGAGCTGGCCTTGCTCAAACCCTGGTCCCCAAAGGGCTGAGCTGTGGCTCATTAGCCAAAGAAGAAAGGGCTAATTTTAGACCGGGTGGCAATTAAAAAGCATTGTATTATCTTCCTGAGCTAGATCAGCCAGTCACAATCTTTGGGTAAACCAGCAGTTAAATGAGGGGCTGACGGGGAGTTATAATAAGGAAAGACAATGGCATCATTATACTGGGATTTATCTTCCTGAGACAGGATTGTCCTCATTATTCAGGAGCGGTGTACCCAAAAGCCACTAATAAGGCTCCCTCCCAGGATGGAGATAAATCCCAAACCTTTCTGAGACTTTTGAATGTAAATGCTCTGTGGCATTCAAAGTGCCCTTTGATTCCAGCAAGCTCAACCCTCGTGCTAGCACTGCCAGTCCTGCTGGAGGCTCAATGGGCTTTGGGGTCTTTGTGGGCCAGGCCAGGGAATGATGTTCTGCTGGGACAAGGGGGTCAGGCTCCTACAGCAGAGAGACATTTGGATCAGCTCGGGAGGGAGCTGGGGAGTCCCACCTGGACAGGACTCAGCCACTGAAATTGCCGTGGCTGCGGTGGCCACAACTGGGATCAAACACCTGCAGGGGACCGGATCATCTCTGTGGGACACAGAGGCTCTCAGTTTGATGCAGATCAAGGGTAATTGGCAAACTGTCTTCTAAAATGCAGCAGGGGAGGAATTGGACAGCTTAAAGCAGGGCAGAGAAGTTTGTAGGGTGATAAAGTGGCCGCTGTGCCCCATCCTCCCCAGCGAGTCGTGGGCGGCGGGAGGCCGGGGATGGCAGCTCGGCTCTTTGGTGTTTGTGGCACAATTAAATTGCATCGACCAAAAGAACTCCTTCCCTTCCATCATGCAGGAAACTCTGTGCTTCAAAAATACGTCAGACACTTTCTTTTTAATGCTACAAAATACCAGGGTAAGTATAATATCCATCCATGGGTGGGAGGGCCAGGCTGTTTCAATTGCTGTGCTCTCACCTTCAGCCTGCTCAAATAAAGAAAAATTCCTGATAAAAGCCATAGCTGTTGGGGTAGATTTGGAAAGGGAAATCAGTTCAGCAGCAAGGTGGAAAACATGAATTTCTGGGTTTGCATTTAAAAGGGCTCGGGGTGTATGAGCAGCCTGGTGTCCCCACCCCAACACCAGCCAGCTTCTCTGTGGGTCAGCAAGATGGGGTGTAACTCAGCAGAAAGGATGGGCTGCCCACTTCCCAACCTCCACTGCAAACCCAATTCCCTCAACAGCACCAAAGCTGCCAAACCCCAGTGCTGTGGCACAGCCCAGCTCACCCACCCAGTCTGCTGCCCACCAGAGCTGCTGGCACAGGACAGCTGCAGGAGGAGCAGCCCAGAAGGGTCTTTTTTAAAGTGGTGCTGAAACCATGAAAGACCTTTTAATGCAGGGACTGGAGAGCTCATAAATGGGAGTGTCCTGCCCCGGAGCATGTGCAGGGTGGGAAATGCTGGCAAATCTCTCATCAAGCTGAGGTGAGGGTCATTTTTAATAAGAAAAATACATTTACTGAGGGTTTCAGGATGACCATTGTGACAGACCTGCAGGAGGCACATGGGGTGAGGTGGGATATGAGATGGAGCTGATACTGGTGAGATTGTTTTCATTGCTGGAGCCTTTGTGGAGAGCAGCCCTGCCCTAGCAGCCTGATGCTTATGAAGGGACTTCTGTTGTGATAGCTGTGGCATTTTTCTGGGCTTTGAAAGTCCAGAGTGCCACAGATTTGATGATAAAAGCTCCCTAACCAGTATCCCTGCTTCTTTGTCCCATGGCAATCAGCCCTGGCAAACCGTGGCTGTGAGACTGCAAGTGCTGGGTGCCAGGTGCCCACGTCACAGCTCCCTCGGGCTCAGCATCACCACATTCACCCAGTAATTAAACCCCATGGTTAATTTATCCAGTGCTGCCTTGGGATCTCCCCTGGAGCAGCAGAGAAGCAAAGAGCATCCAGCCCCAGCCCCTGCATCCCTCTGCCCAGTCCCCTGGGCTATGCAACACTGCGCTCTCTGCTCCAAACTGTTTATCTTAACAAACCCATTTAATGATTGCTGGTTTCTATTTCACCATTCAGGAATGAAAACCTCTTAAATAAATATTTAATGACTCCTGTTGGGTGCAGGGATGATAATGGGGCTGGTAGGCACAGGGAGCCACGCACCCGCAGATAAAACCTCCGGCAAAACGAGGGCTCTTGTTTTATTGCTCCCAATGTTATAAAGATTGACTCTGCTATTAGAGCTTCCTGGAGGATTTTTCTGGGATAGAATCTCCAGCTAGCAGAATTTAATCAGTTAGGGATGAGAAATAGATTTCAGGTGGCACCAGCTTTTAAATAGGTGTAATGTTGTTTCTGCAAACACGGTGCCTGCTCTGCTAATAGAGCACCCTGCAGACACCACCTGCCAGTCCTGACCATGCACCGTGGGCACAGAGTGCTTTGGTGCCCACCCAGAGAGGCTGGGAGTGGGCTGGCCCATCCTCCACTCCCTATGGACCTCAGGGAAGTGCTTCAGCCCAGGGACAGCAGAGCAAATTAACACGGAACTAATTAACAGGAGGCTGACACTGGGTGGGCTTCAGGTACAGCACGTTTGGGCAGGAGA
>VWZT01016563.1:30717-46308 GCA_013397055.1 Pachycephala philippinensis | reverse complement strand
GGAGAGAGCTGGGAGAGGCAGGAGGGAGCTGAAGGTGGCAGGAGCTGGGAAAAGGAGGTGGGTGAGGCAGTAGCAGGTGTGGCCCCGTGGCTGTCTCACTGTGGTGACAGTGGCCCTGGGCCAAGGCGGTGGGAGACACGGTGAGGCTGAAGTGGTCTGGGACCCTCCCAGGCACCACAGGCACCAGTGAGGTGAGCAAGCCCACACAACTGTGTGATCAAGGCCAAGAAAGAGGAGATGTGGAAAAGCCCCAGAGGGATTCGGGGCTCATGGCTTCGTAGGTAAGACCAGTCTGAGCTCCTCTGAAGCATTTCCCCAAATTAATGCTTTCTGAACGTGACCACATTGTTTAGAAAAGCACCCAATCTTTGTTTTAAAATCACAGGTGAAGGGGAATCCATCACGAGCCCTGGCGAACGGCTCCAATTGCTGATCACCCGTCCTGTTCCCCTGGATTTGTGTAACTTCACCTTTCAACCATCAGATCTTCGCACGCTAAATTGAAAAGCCCTCTGTCAACAATTTGCATCCTTTAACCTTCCCCTGGAGAGCTGCAGTCTCTGCAGCGTGAGGAGTTTGCTTTAACCTTGAAACTGCCTCTGAAATGACAACACAAAGAAACTCAGCAAAAGTTAAGGAGGACAAGCAGGAGATTTGGGTCTTAATGAAAAAACAAATACTAAAAAGTGATGTGGAAAAAGGCTTTCTGAAAGAAACCTTTCCTTGGACACGAAGCCTGGGGACACGGTGGAGGCACCGACAGCTCCTGGTTGTGGTACAGGGCAGGGTTCCTGGGGCTCTGGAACACTCACTGTGCTCGAGGACGTGTTTCAGCTGCTGCTGGTCCTGCTGGTGGCTGGGGACAGGGTGCTCAGGGACCCCAAGGAGATGGGACAGGGAGGCTCTGACTTGTTGTACCAAGGGAGGCAGAACAGCACGTGGTGGGGCTGTCACCCAGCGGGGGTGAGGGTGACACCCAGACACGCCAGGAAGGTTTTACAGTGTAAATCCTTCAGAGATGCTGCTGGATGCAGAGGCTGGAGGAGCCCCGCCACGGGCTGGACTCCCCAGTGCTGCCAGTGCAGCCACTGTGATGGGAAGGGCCAACATTCCCCTGGGAATTGCCTAACCAGAGACACCAGGTGAGGATGAGTGGCACTGGGGGGACAAGGCCACGTGAGCAGCCCAGAGGTGGGTCCTGTCACAGCCCCAAGGCTCTGCCCTCACCCCACATCCCCTCCCACGGGGCAGGCAGGAGGGAATGCTCTGCCCTGGGCAATTCCAGCTGCTCCACTCCAGCCTTGCCCAGGCTGCCCGTGGGCAGGGGGTGCCTGTGTGGGATGGCCCCGAGCAAATCATGGTTTGGGTTCTCTGGGGCTCCCTCCCCGACTGCCACACTGGGATTGCCCTTTGGGGGACTTCTGTGCTGTTCTGGCTGTGCTTCCTGCTGCACTGAGTCACTGCCAGCTTGGTTGTTAGTTCAGATTAGGGCCGATGTGAACACTGGCGTGATATTTTCCGGGATGATTTCAGACTGTTTACTGCTGCCTGTTCCCATGGTGATTAATGCGGTACCACTCCATGCAATCGTCCTATTAAACACCTACACACGGGGCTGTTTCCACCGGGGATGAGCTCCCCACGCCCTCAGGAGCCTTTGCCCAGCTCCCTTTGCCACAGCTTTTCCCTGTGCCCAACGCTCATCCACACCCCTCCGACCGATGCCCTGCCCCTGGAGAGCCCTGCAGCGGCTGCTGGAGGGACTCATTTTACTTTGCCACTACTTGACATCCCCGGGGAGTTTCCCCAAAATCCCTGGGGCACACAGAGGCTGGCGGGAGGGTGAGCACCAGGTCAGAGCCGCCTCTCCGTGCTGATCCTCAGCGGTGTGAGGAGCTGAGATGCTCACAGTCCTCAGGCCACCACCTCCAAGCTGCTCTTCCAAACTGCACCTTGGCACTGTTGGGCAACTCGGTGCAGCCCCAGGGTGGCCATGGCAGGGCTCTGGCTGCTCCCTGGGATCCTGCACAGCCCCATGGCTCTGCCCCACTGTACACCAGCCAGTGTCACACACGCAGCATTTTAGGATCAGTTCCCCCCCAGCAGCCCTGATTTGGTATTTCTGAGGCTGCTGCTGCTCCCTGCTCCCGGTGCTGGGTGGTTCCTGGAGGATGAGGAGGCTGCACACAGCATCCAGGATCGCCCCCAGAACAAGGGTTGCCCCCAGAACAAGCCTGTGGGCATCTGTCAGCAAGGAATGGCAGGGGCTGTGTGCAGCCCTCAGCAGGAATGGCTGTGGGGGCCAGGGCAGCTCCTCACCTCCCTTTCCCAGCCTGAATACACAGAGTTTCCAGCCCCAGGGGCAAGTGGTCCTCCAGGGTCTCAGGAGCAGCCCAGGGGAGTTGTCACTGTGGGTCACCCACCCCCAGCAGGGTTTTCCTATGAGAAGGAAGGAGACAGAAGAAAACCATCTTTTTCCCAGGAAAGCAGCCTCTCTGTGAGCACTCCCTGGGCGAGCATGGAGGGCACTCTGTCCTGCTCCCCCTTCACCCCTCGCCTCTCAGCCACCCCAAGTTTCCAGCAGAGCACCCCGCAGCCGTGGCCAGGCTCTGCAGAGATGCCTGGGCGGGGCAGGAGCTGCAGCAGATCTGTTTTCCAACCTCTGGGAGCTCCTGCAAGAGGTGTGTGTGCGGCAGGGCTGTGCAGGAGGCTGGACCACGACAGTGGGTGCTTCTGCCTGCTCTGCATTTTGGGAACACATCAAGGGGTGCTGTTATTCCTTCTGCAGCCTGCACTTGCTCCCACCTTGGCAAAACCTGAACATCCCAATCTGCACACCCCAAAGAGGGGATTTTCACAGCAGATGTGAAGTCCAGCTGCACAGCACTGCAGAGATGGGGCACAGCTGAGCCCTGGAGGGACAGCACACGCCATGGAATCACTCAGGTTGGAAAAGAACTTCAGGATAATCAAGCCCAACCATTAAATCAGCACTGCCAAGCCCACCACTCACCCGTGTCCCTGAGGCCATCCCAATCTCCTCTGCCTGCCCTGGCCAAGCAAAGGTAGGCCCTGGCCAAGCAAAGGTAGAACCTGGCTCAGAGGGTGAGCTTCTTCCTGCAGGCACCCTGGCACCCTGCCTGGCACAGCTGGCCATGGGCACGGCCCTCCCTGGGGACACTGGCCCCTGGCAAACCCCCCAGCATCCTGAATATTAATGTGCACCCCGAGGAGATATCTATTTCATCTCCAGCTATTGTGTTTTTCTGACATATTTATGAGTTCTCTGTCTCATTAATCTGGTGAGCATTCCTGAGCCTCCCCTTTCATGCTAGAACAGCTAAGGGCAAAAGCCTCTATTTATCTACTCAGTGTCAAGGAACCTTCCTCAGGAGTCAATTGGATGAAAGGTTTTCACCTTTTAAATTCCTTAATCGAGGTTTTCCAGCAATATGTCTGGTGTGTTTTAGGTAAAAGTCAACTTTCTCTTTATGGCACACCTGGGGTTCAGTTCTTTTATTGCCCTGACAAAACAACATTCCCCTGCTCTCCCAACGCCTGCCTTTCTTCCCCAGCCCACATCACCCTCACAACACTCCAGCAGAACAGGGATCTGTCATGGTAACAGCCTTCTGGGAGAGCCTTTCACACAGAAACCCCAAACAAAGCCCACCACAAAGGAAGCCTGGGGTGGCTTCGTGCTCCAATCCCCTCGGGCAGGACTAACCTGGGTGCTCTGCCCTCAGAGGCACCTTCCTGAGCTCCCACGGGCTGGGACCCTCCGTGCTCTGCCAAAGCCAAGGCTTTACCAAGCCCTTGGGCTGATTTGGGGTGGGACTGCTGCTTGCACAGGAGGAGGATGGACACCTTCCTCCCCGTCCTGGACCTGGGCAGAGCTGGGTGACCACGGCAGGTCCTGTCTGAGCACTGGGCACAGGCCTGGCTGTGTTATTGATGGAACCAGCCTGCCCATCCATAACTCTCCGTGCCAGCCCGGCCAAGTGCTCCTTCCCAGGGCCCTATAAATAATAATAACTGCTGAGGTCTGGGCTGATTCCCCGTGTGAGGCTCCTTTCCATTAAAGCACTCTCTAGTAATTGCTTTTCATTTACCTTTTTTCAGGGGTCTTCTTAGCATTGTATCTAAATCAATATTGTAGTTAAAACAAAAATATTTCACAAAAGCCACAGAGCAGTAAAAACAGGGAAGCAATTACAGCAAACCTTCGAGCATTAGCACTGAAAAGGAAATAAAAGAATAAAAGCTTTCAAACACCCATTTGAAACATTTACAAAAACATTTCAGTGCAGTAAATGAGTTTTTGGAGCGTTCCCCTCTGGGTGGGCCACGGAGTTTGTGTTTCACAGTTTCAGTGCACACTGGGATGACGCACATCAGGCACCGAGCTCTGCTCCTGGGACAGGGACAGCACCCAGGGAATGGCTGGAGCTGGGCCAGGGCAGGGCCAGGCTGGATTTTGGGAGAAGTTTCTTCCTCCAGAGGGTGCTGGGCACTGCCCAGGCTCCCCAGGGAATGGGCACGGCCCTGAGGCTGCCAGAGCTCCAGGAGAGTTTGGACACCGCTCTCAGGGATGCACAGGGGGGGATTGCTGGGGTGTCTGTGCAGGGCCAGGAGCTGGACTCGTGATCCTTGTGGGTCCCTTCCAGCTCGGGATATTCTGTGATTCTGTGATTATTTCTCCCATGTCTCTGCCCTCCCTTTCTCCCTCCACACATCCATGCACAGCTGTGCCTGTACACAGGGCTTTGGGCTCCCACCTTCTTTCAGCAAGATTCAGACCGAGCCCAGCCCCTTCCCTTGCAGCATTTGCCCGTTTCTCTCTCACCTCAGCCCAAAGCCGAGCCCACCCCAGCCAGCCCTGTGGTCTCATCCAGCTGCAGTGTGACTCCAGCCTCACAGCCAGCCTCAGTCAGAGCCCCAGCACCGCATTTCCCCTCCTGACACACCGCAAAGGCCCAAATCACGGCGAGTGCCTCTCGGTGAAGCCCTACCCAATTATCTGATCAAGCGAAGAGAGGGAGCAAACACACAGGGAACAGATGGGGCTGGTGATGGCTTGAGAAGTCAGTCTGTTTGTCTACTAATTATTTAATGTATGAGACAATTTCAATACTTAACCCCCTTGATCCTGGGAGTTGCTTTGCTGTTAAGTATGGGAGTCAGGCAAGGCGCTGCTCATTAGCATTGAGCACCCGGAGCTCGGGATTAGCCGGCGTTGGAGCTCGGAATTAAAAATGAACAGGAGTCAGACAGCGTATTCATCATCCTCGAGGAAGATGTCAGCTTTGGATATCCCAGCCATTATCATAATTGCCAGCGATCTCCAGCCCTAAGTGCACATCCAGCAGCGAGGGGCTCCTCCTGCCCCCAGAGCCTGGCTCTGCCACCTGGCCCTTCCCTGGCACAAGGGCACGGCTGTTCTCGGCAAGTCCTGGTCCAGATGTCGCCCCTTCTGTGGGACAAGGGCACAGCTGTTTTGGGGAAGTCCTGGTGCAGATGTCACCTCTTCCCTGGGACAAGGTCATGGCTGTTTTGGGGAAGTCCTGGTGTAGATGTCACCCCTTCTCCAGGAGAAGGTCACGGCTGTTTCGGGCAAATCCTGGTGCAGATGTCACCTCTTCCCTGGGACAAGGTCATGGCTGTTTTGGGGAAGTCCTGGTGCAGATGTCACCTCTTCCCTGGGACAAGGTCACAGCTCTTTTGGGGAAGCCCTGGCGCAGATGTCACCCTGATGACACAGGGTGTCACCACAGCACTGCTGGCCGTGGGCAGGACCCTGATGTCTCTGCACGGGTGATCACAGCCAATGTGTGCCCACACAGGCATGGAGAGAAAGGGGCTCTTGGCTCCACAAGTGATCACAGAAGGTTCAAAAAGCCCTCTAAGGTCATCATGTCCAGCTATTCCCCCAGCGCTGCCGTGGTCACCACTAAACCATGTCCCACACTTCCTGAGTGGCTCGGTGCTAATTCTTGCCCTTCCCTTTACAGCCAGGGGGTCCTGCAAAGCCCCAGTTCATGGTTTGCCAGCTGCTCCACGGGCAGCTCTGCAGCACGATGTGCTGGGCACCACGGGGAGGGCCTCCGACACCCGGCTGCACCCAGGGCACAGGCTGGCAACCACCAGCACTAATGTGGCTTGCTGAGAGTCAGGGCAGGCACACAGACATCCCAGGAATTCCTTCCCAATTCCTGGCCCTCACTGAGCAGACCTGCTGGCAATGTCCTTAAAGCATCTCAGGGTCTTGCATCCCAGGTGAATTCCCAGCTCCTGGAGTCAGAGGATGGCCAAACCACAGCTTGGATTGAAACAAAAAATATTTCTGCTGTGTATAGAGGCTGCTCGAGGCACCTGCCCAGCTCCCATCTCCTCACACCCAGGCAGGGTGTGGGAAGGCAGCATCACCTCACCCTGCACAGCGGGACCGGGGCAGCATCGCCTCCTCCCAGTGCCGAGAGGGTCCCAGCTCTCCCTGGGTTTGGAGGCACAGATTAGGCTCCTGCATGGCAGCACGTATGAAACCATCACTTCCCTTCTCTGTTTTATTAAAGTCAGCATGTGGTTTTTATGAGAAGAGATAATTGCAGAAGAAAAGGTCACTGTTATCTGTGTGCTGCTGTCAGGGATCGCCGGAGCTGTTTATTGCATCGTGCCTCGGCTGATCCAAACCCCGCAGCCCAGGGACCAGCTCGGGGCTGCTGCGGGCACAGACACTGCCTGGGACTCTGCTCACACTCTCACAAGTGTTTTATCCCTGCAGTTCCCAAAGACATCCTGCCAGAGCAACATTCACATGTCCTGGGCACTGAGATGCCTTTGCCAAGGGGAGGGGTGAGACCCTCCCGACAGTCCTTGGCTGGTGCCCACAGGGGGCTTTTTGATCATCTTGTTCTAACTTTAGCAGCTAAATGAGAAAGAAAAAGCTTATTTCTTTGATTTATGGCTCCCAGACTTGGTGGGGTCTCCAGCAAAACCTGCCAGAGGGGAAGGGAAGAGTCTCAGGGTGCCTTGTTGTGCCTTGGAATTGGTGAGCGAGGGCACCTGGGGGACATCAAGCAATCCCAGCTGTCACCCACCAGCAAAGTCTTCCAGAGAGGGCATATTTTGGGCATCTTTCCTGCCTGTCCCCTGGGATCTCGCCCTGATGTGATGCAGTAGGGAGCCCTTGTTCTTTCCTGACCACGCTTTTCTCCTGTTGCTCAGCGGCTGGGGATTCATGCCAGCACCTCTCTTCCCTCTCTCCCTCCCCAGCTCTGGCTGTTCCCCTTTCCTGCCTCCCCACGCAGAGCTGCAGCCCGATCCTGAGGGCTGGCTGCTGCGGGGAGGCTCTTCCCTCAGCCCTCAGCACGCTCCCTTTTCTCCTTCTGCAGGCTGCAGGCAGGTGAAAATTGATTTGCAGTGAACTGGTGCCCTGCCAACGCCTGACTCATCCATTCACTGCACACACATCCCCCCGCGCCCATAAACCATCCTGCTCCGAGCCCGGAGTGCCAGCGGGGCTGAGGAAACACTGCCACCGCCCCGGGCCCGCGGCAGGGCTGCCGAGGAGCCACGGGGCACCGGGAGCAGCAGGGAGCCTCTGGCACAAGGGGAATTGGGAACCAGAACCCAGCGAGCAGGAGAAGAGGGCTGGGAGGGAGGAAAAGGTGCTCAGCAGATCTGCACCACGGAAAGGTGGAAAGCTCCAGCCATGGGAGCTCCTGCTCCAGCTCCCAAAATGTGGGATTTAGCAGCACTGTCACTGCCACTGGTGGATGGGGCATTGCTGGAAGTCACTGAGCAGCATCCCGGAGTTTATCACACAAAGGTTTGGGTGGGAGGGACCTTAAAGCCCATCCCATCCCACCCCTGCCATGGCAGGGACACCTCCCACTGTCCCAGGCTGCTCCAAGCCCCATCCAGCCTGGCCTTGGGCACTGCCAGGGATCCAGGGGCAGCCACAGCTTCTCTGGGCACCCTGTGCCAGGGCCTCCCCACCCTCCCAGGGAACAATTCCTTCCCAATATCCCATCCATCCCTGCCCTCTGGCAGTGGGAAACCATTCCCTGTGTCCTGTCCCTCCAGCCCTTGTCCCCAGTCCCTCTCCAGCTCTCCTGGAGCCCCTTTAGGCCCTGGAAGAGCTCTGAGTTCTCCCTGGAGCTTTACCCCAATGGTCCTGCCCATCCATTCCCACCCTCTATCCACTCCTCCTCCAGAGCCACCCTCACCCACCCGCCCCAGAGCTCAGCTGGGGACACCCCAAATCCCCCAAATCCAATGGACATTAAAGCTCTCAGAGCCAGCACGAGGGTGCAAGATGCACTGGGGCTTTCACTAAGAGCATCCCTCGGCTGTGAGGGTGGGAGCTGGAGCCCAAAACTGGAGAGGATGGGACTCGAGGACAGGATGGAGAATGATGCTCTGGAGGGAGGCAGGAGATGGGAACCCAATAACCCATCACAGAACAGCTCCTCCAGCCCACTTGGAGGATGGAGCAGCCCCATCCCCACTGCCTGGCTCTCCATCAGTGCACACCAGCTCTATTCCACATGAATCTTAGATAATTAAAGTAAAGCAAAAAAATGTGCCTCTGATTAGTTAATATACCCACATTGCTCTGCAAAAAAAATACAGTCCCTCAACAGGCCTGTTCCAAATAATAATTCAAGTTCTTTCGAAAGCAGGTCAGCAGCACTGAGTAATAAGTTCATTATAATCTAATAAAGTTCATTAGTCCTTGAGAAGTCTAAAATGCAAGAGCAATATTACCAACAAAATCATCCTCTGGTAGGATCATTTCTGGGTGGGGAAAAAAGGGATTTGAGATAAAAGGAAGCAAAAATAGGCAGGAAGAATTTGAAGGAGGAGAAGACATTGCTGGGAGAATTGGAAACACCTGAAGCACATCCAAAGAGCTGCAATAAAAGTGCCGGGCCTCACACATGAAAGGTAAAAGCAGCTATTAATAGCGGGGCAGTCGGGATGGCAGAGCCTGGCCGTGGCTGCACAGGCACGGGCAAAGAAAAATCCCTGCACAAGTGATAATAAAAGCCCTTAATTCAATGTCAGCGGGGGCCGGGTTTGAAGAAAAAATAGGAGGAGAGGCGTGATTCAGCTCGCAGCCGCACGGGGACATCTGTATGCAGGTCCCTGCGTGCACATATTGCTCCTGCAAAGTCAACAGGAGGAGTGAAGGAAAGCAAACAAATCTCCGGGAGCCTCGCGGCGCTGCCGGCGCGCCCAGCCCGGCTCTCGGCTGCCAACAACCTTGGCTGGCACCTGTGGGATGCCATGCCATGGGTGTGCCCGCGGGATGGGAGCTGCAGGTGGCAGAGCTTTGGGGAAACACCTCTGCAGGGAAATGATCCCACAGGAAAGGGGGAAATGATGGTCCCGGGACAGGAGAGGCCGTGGGCACCGTGGGGTCACACCCAGCGCAGCTCCCGTGTCAGTGTGGCTGTTATCCTGCTTTTCCTGCATCCAAACCAAGTAGGGAACAGGGACTGGGGTGCAAATCTGCATCCAAACCAAGCAGGGAACAGGGACTGGACTGCAAATCTGCATCCGAACCAAGTAGGGAACAGGGACTGGGGTGCAAATCTGCATCCAAACCAAGTAGGGAACAGGGACTGGACTGCAAATCTGCTTTGTTGCCCAGCTGGGAAGCAGCTCTGAGGCAGCTCAGGTTGGACAGACAGCTGTCTGTCCTGTCTGTCAGCTGTTGGACAGACAGACCAACAGACCCACTGCGAAGGGCATGGGCAGCACGGACTGCTGGCAGCCCAGGCAGGGATCTGCAGGAATAAATCCCCACTAATGAGAGCCAGGGACAGTGCAGACACAAATAAGAGGGCCAGGAGGATGTGTCCTTTACTGCAGGTTTGTGGTTGGTCCACTGGGACTTGGCACTCTGCAGAAAAATTACTGGTTTGTCCGAATTTGGACATTTCAGCAGAGGCAAACTGGGGAGTGATGCTGTCCCCCATGGATGGAGAGAGGGCACCGAGGGCAGAGGCCTGTCCTGGGGGGCCGTGCCCCCATACCCAAATGTTTCCTAAAGCCTTCCTGGGTGTGTGGAGCCCAAGGGAAGAGCCTGGTGCTGCTGCCACCCCGTGAGGAGCAGGAACAGGGGCTGCAAGGATGCTGCTCCTTCCCCCGTTCTGCCTTGGTCTGGTCTTTGTCCTCAGGGAAACGGGATCAGACATTGAGAAGAAGAACAGCACCAATTTCTCCAGCACATATTGGCTAATTTTTTCTCTTTCCACCCCCAAAACAACAGCTATTGCTGCCCTCAAGGCCACCCAGGCTGTGGCCAAACAAGGTTATGAAAGCTCACTTTGCTTGAAGGGAACAGGGATAAGGGGGTGGTGTTAAAACAAATACTTCACTTGAGACTTTGTGTTTCAAGCCCTTAAAATGTTTTTCCTTCTTTCTCTAATGAAAGGCCAACACACCTTAAAGAAATAATTGTTTGTGGTTACGGACAGCTTTTGTTGGTGTTTAACACGACCCATGGGTTCATCCCTCACCTGCTGCCACAACCATGGCACGTGAGGTGCTCCCGGTCCCCAGGACAAAGCAAAGGACTGATAAAAAGCCATGATTACAGCAGTGAGCCGGGCTCTGTCAGCAGGAAAACCCAACCAACACCCACAGGGCAGCAGCAGGAGCCGCTGCCACCTCCCGGGCAGGACGGAGCTGCTGCGGCGTGAGGAGCGACGGGATCCCCGGGGTGGGACAGATACACTCAAACGTCGTGCCCAAACAGCTGGTCTGAGCCTTAATAAATAAAACCCCTCTGAATACCTGACGCCTGGAGTTACTGAAGAGCCTGTGTGAGTGCAGGCAGAGCCCCGTGCAGCGTTAGTGCCCACTGGGGATGCTGAGGCGCTAAGAAAAGCCTCCGCTTTTACAGGGAGTGTCGGAGGTGATTTATGGGCAGCGCCAGGCGGGAGGACCGGCCAGAGCCAGCCCCTCTTGCCGTGCAGCACAGTCCTCTGCTGCAGCAGGCTGCCCTTGCTGGGCACTGAAGGGCAGAGGGAATGAGGAGCTGCATCCCGTTTTCCCGACGCTCTCCATCTCTCCCATCGCCCGAGGCCACGGCAGCCCCACGGAACACCTGGAACAGGGAGCAGGGCTCTGCACCCACCCCGGGCACACCCCGGGCACACCCCGGGTCACAGCGGCACACAGACCGGCTCCCTCACGGAGGTGCAACGAGAAACCCTCTGATATTGGGGGAGAGAAGGCTCCAGGGAGATCTTAAAGCTCTTCCAGTGCCTAAAGGGGCTCCAAGAGAGCTGTAGAGAGACTTTGGATAAGGGATGGAGGGACAGGACACAGGGAATGGCTTCCCACTGCCAGAGGGCAGGGATAGATGGGATATTGGGAAGGAATTGTTCCCTGGGAGGGTGGGGAGGCCCTGGCACAGGGTGCCCAGAGAAGCTGTGGCTGCCCCTGGATCCCTGGCAGTGCCCAAGGCTAGGCTGGATGGGGCTTGGAGCAGCCTGGGACAGTGGGAGGTGTCCCTGCCATGGCAGGGCTTGGAACAAGTTGAGTTTCAGGTCCCTTCCCACCCAAAGCATTCCGTGACCCGATGAATGTCACCACCAGACACTTCAGTGACCAGCGTTTCTCTGTTGGGGCCACTCTGCACCCGCTGGAGCCAGCCCTGGGGTGTTCAGTGCCGAGGATGCAGCATCAGCCTCGTGTTCCTCACCCGGGGTAATTTGTCTCAATCAGCCACAGCAGAGAAAAATACAGATCTGAAGGAAGAACACCACAATCTATCCAAACTACAGGAGAACATATCGGGAAAGAGCTTGAGGTAATGAACTTGGAGATTGATTCTCTTAACCAGCGCTGTGATGGGCTGCAAATTAAAGCCGGAGGGGTGGGGAAAGGCTGGAATTATCAGAATTTTGTGAAGCTGAGCAAAAGCATGAAGCAGCAGAGAAAAACTTAATGATAATTAAGGATAATGTTTGAGATTCTGATTTCAGGGACACTGTGTAAATTCAAAATAACTCCAGAGGAACAAGTTGTATTTCCTCAGAGGCAGCCCAGCGTCCCTGGCTCGTGCACAGTTGTTTTTGGGACCCAAGGGAGAAGGGAGAATGCGTTTTGTGGTTGTCTCCTACAGCCTAGATGCATTACCAGGAGTCAGAAAAATTCAGAGCTAGACAGTTTTCTGGTAGAAATTAGTTATTTCTCCAAACTGGAAAGCTCCACGGGGATTTTGATCAAGTTAAGCCGGAAACCAGACAGGGTTAATACTGCCCTTGGAACAGATTCCCCAGACAGCCCAGGGCAGAGCTTTATGCCCCTCCAGGGGGAGAGATGGGTTTTTTTCCAAGTTGGAACAAACCTAAAATCTAGAAGGAAAAGGCCCAGAGGGCACAGATGCCTTCAGGGACACCTGCTCTAGAGCAGCTCCCGACACACAGCACGCCGGGCACGGCACTGCCACGGGACACGGCCGCTTGACAAGTGATGCAAAACCCAGCTCAGAATTGCTCAGCAAACGATGTTAGGGGGCAAACACAGCTTATTCCAACCCAAATATAGCTCCAGACTGCACAAATCAAGTCGAGTTAAAAGAGAAGGACATCTAAAGGTCCAGGAGCAGGATCTGAGGAGGAGGGGATGGGAGATAGAGGCTCAGTGGGAAACCGTCCCGCCTTTGAAGGCAACAGGAGTTTAGTCTTTGACTGCAGCAGGGTGAGCACTTCACAGGTGCCTATAAACAGATCTGAGGCAGCTCCTCAGGGAGTCTGGACAGCACAGGCTGTCTCCTGGTCTCACCCCAGGGAGCTGGGGCAGTGTTTGAGGGGCGGGCAGGAGCCAGCCCCATGTCTGGGCCAGCAGAAGCAGCTCACGCACCCCCACCCCGCTGCAGAGCAGTGCAGTGGCTGCCCACGGCCCCTTTGGGCTGTGTCTGGTGCTTTGCCAGGATCCTGTTTAAGGTGCCAGCTTTCTGTTCCCATTTTCCAGCAAGGATCACAGAATGGTTTGGACTGAAAGGCACCTTAAAGCACACCCAGCCCCCTGCCAGGCACAGGGATGGCACCACCAGAGCAGGGCCCCACCCCGCCTCGGTGGGATCCCACAACCTCCTCACACCTCTCAGCCCAGGGATGCCCCACAGGCAGCACCCGCCCCTGGATGGGGAACCCTCCCTGACTTGCCCAGCACTGGGCTGGCAGAGCTGGAATCTGAGATACAGATGCACCAAGGTCAGAGCAGAGCTGCAGAGCAAACACCCCGCGGCTGTGAGGAGCTGCAGGAATTGCTGTGGGGAGGAGATGCCTTGCCTGGGCTGCCCATTTGAGGTGGGATTTCCAAGGCTGGAATGTGCTCCTGCCCCAGCAACTGCAGGTGAAATAGGTTTCTTTATAGGCTTTGAGGAAGCACACATTCAAATTTTTCATCGATCCTTCAAGCTAGAGAGGTTTGGCCAAGTCCCCATTAGGATCGTTTGCTCCTCCAGTAATAAGAGGTATGTATGCAGAAGCAGATTTCCATGTGACATTACAATACTGGCAGCGATCCTTATGCATTCAGAGCAGGAAAAAAGTGTTTCCAGTTGATATCTCAGAGAGAACTGGCACAAGCCCTGCAACAAAAGTACCTCCAGCTGGTGCGAGGTGGCTGTGCCAGGAGGACCTGCAGGTCCTGTTCCACCTTGTCTAGCAGGGGCCATGGCTGCCCTGAGAGCAGGACAGATGTGGCATGTCACATCGCATCAGCACGGAGCTCAGAGCTCTCACACCAGCCCTGCCCCTGCAGTGACTTGTGACAAAACTGCTCACAAGGCTCCCAGCAGTGGGAACACCCCAGCAATGGTCTGTGCTGCCCCCTCCGAGGCCAGCACAGGATGCAGCAGCATTTCAACCCTGTATCTCCAGGAGATGCTGCTGCCCTGGAGCTGTTTGCTTTCCCAGAGCTAAGGATGCCTCTCCCAGCCCCTCAGCTGGCACAGCCCTTTCCCAACACTTACCCAGGTACTGTGCATACTCACACTGGTGTTTCTTCCCCCAAAATCTTGCCAATGCCAAGGGAATTAAAATAATGATATAATCTTTCCACAGCTCTGGATGGTGGAAGAACAGACATTTACTACTTGGATTGATAATTTGAAACAAAAGGAAAAAAGTCTCACAACACCAAAATATGGGGCTGTATTCCAGTTTCTGCAGAGACTGACCTTGCCTGTTGGTGGGCAGGAGTGACTGCTTGGAGCAGGGCTGTGCACCAGGCAGGAGGAGCAGGACTGTCCTGGGCTATCAGGAATTCCCAGCAGATGCCTCTTGCCAAGTGTGAAGATGAAGGACAGAGAGAGGAGGAAGAGAAGCTGGTCCCACCACTTGCTCCAAGGCAAGGACGGTCCTGGATCCCTGCAAGGTCAGGAATGTGTTCAGGCAGTGCATCCCTCCTCACACAGCACTGTGTGAAACAATCCCTTGCTTTATAACTCCTGGCACAGAGGTAACACTTGGCCTCAGATCCCCTTTTAAATTCCTCACACTCTTTGATTTTCTGCTTTCTGTGTCCAGGGCCAAAATTGACCTCATGCATCACAACCCTCTGGTTTGTGCTGCCGAGCAGCACCTTCCCTGCTCCCTGCTGCACCTGGCTGGAGCTGCTTAACATATTTCTTTTGATCTGGGATTTTCAAAGAGCAGTGCAAGTTTTTCAAATCCTAACACCGATTCAAGACCAACAGAGCAATATTTGAAGTAGACAGGCTGTTGTGGGAATCACAGAAACACGGAATGTTTTGGGTTGGAAGGGACCTTACAGATCATCTCGTTCCAAGGGATGCCACAATGGGTTCCTGCAGTGGAGAGCAGGGCTTTGCTGGCACTGGGTAACTGGGCACCCAGTTGCTGGCACCCCAGTTGTCCTCTCCCTGTGCTGGTCTCACGGGGCTGTGGGGGGCTGCAGTGCCTGGGCAGAGGCTGCTGTGGAGGTGGGGCAGAGCCTGGGGCTGGGCACAGGTGTCCTGCCTTGCCCTACGTGGTGCTGACCATTAAACCCCACAGTCTGCATCACACCTCTGTCCCCAGCCTCAGTTTATCACCCTCTACATCCTAATTTACACTCAGTGTTTTCCAGAGTTGAAAACAGCACAGAAAAACAGCTCTGAAAGCAGGAGCGAGTGTGGGAGTTTGATTTGAAGTCGGGGAATGGTGTCAGCACTCACAGCTCTGCTGTGGCTGCGGCAGAACGAGGTCCCCTCTGAAGGGCAGATGGCCCCAGCCCGCCGCGTGCTGGGCACTGCCCGGACCCCGGGCACCACGGGCCTCGCTGGGCTCCAGGGGCTTCCTGTGGCACACACGGGGCAGGAGCTGCCCAGGGTGAGGAGCAGCCCTGGGCACGAGCACTGGAGCTCCCTCACCCACTGCACCTCTGCCCACCAGCACCACAGCAGTGACCGACACCACCTCAGCAAGCCGAGGAGCTGGGAGCAGCCTGAGCTCACTCCTGGAGCGGGGCTGAGGAAGGGCCTGGAGCATCTCCGTGCCCAGGACAGGCTGAGGGAGCTGGGGCTGCTCAGCCTCGAGAGGAGCCCCAGCTGAGAGGGGCCCT